>LOJH01013704.1:9895-21513 GCA_001685095.1 Ellobius talpinus
ATAGATAGATAGATAGATAGATAGATAGATAGATAGATAGATAGATAGTCATGGCTGTCCTGAAATTCAGTATCTAGATCGGGCTAGTCCCAAACATGGGGAAATTCCCTGTCTCTATCCCTGAGTACCTGGCTTCTCTGCCACCCATTTAACTAAGTAGTTGTGATGATTTTCATACAGGTATGTAGAGAGCTCAGTTTACTCCACACCTTCATAAGGCTTGAATTTAAATTCTAAGCTTTTAAAATTTGATGTCTGTTTAGTTTTATTCTTTTGTGATCCTGTATGTATGATGCAGAGGTGATGCCTTTTTCTGGATAATTACAGGCATGAGTTCTGGCCTCTGCCTTAATGTCTTGTGATCTTGTTTTCATATCATTCAGCTCTGCAGTTAGGTAATTTGTTACTCATCTTGGCCTTCTCTTTCCAGTGTTAGGAACAAGGTCTCTGTCCTCACAGCTCATGAGCTTATAAGTCTGTATTTTATAATATTGGTGAGATTCATACGTTGGCATAACTGTTAGAGCCAAAAGCCAGTAACTAAAATTTCAGAGATTTACTGGAATTCTTTTCAAGCTTTATCATTTGAATAAAACCTGGTAATCGGATGGAATTTTTTTTAACTTTTATATTATAATTTTTACAGAGACATATTTGCATACCCCTTAAATGATAAGCATGCTAAATATAGACACACTTTTCCCATGTATTAAGGCATATATTACTGTAGCTGTTCACCTTTGTTCCAAACCTGGGGATATTTCTGCCTTTGCCCCTGAGTACTTGGCTCTTCTGCCACATTATTTTACTAAGTGGTTGTGATGATTTTCATCCAGCCATGTAGAGATCTCAGAGGAGAGGTCATTATTAATTGATTACTGATGAAAAAAGATCTATGAATGCATACCTACTTTATATATGGACAAAATTCATGCAGCATGAAGTTAACCACTATAAACAGTTCGGAGTCCTTTGGTATATTCACAGTGTTAGGTAACTGGCCTTCTTATCTAGTTATAAAACATACCTGTAAGTCCAAAGTAAAACTTCTTGTGCATTTAGGAGTTAATCTTTTTCTTCTCCACAAAGCACTACCAATCTTCATTCTGCTTCAAAGCAACTACCAATATTCATTCTCTCTCTGAATTTACTCATTTTGGATATTACATAAAAATAGAATCCTGTGACCTTTTAATGTCTTGACTTTTCTTTGACTGACTTTATATTCAGTGTTCATCCGTGTTTTAGCATGCATCAGTACTCTACTTCTTTCTATAGTTGAATGTTCTGTTATGTTCTGTATAAGTCTGTATATATCCAGTCACTGGTAAATACTGGGATATAACTTTCTAACTCTGATTTTTGAGATTGGTGCTGTTGTGAACATGCATGTTCATGCTGTTATTAGAGTTGTACATGGCTAGATGCATGGAGTTACTAATCACCACCAGTGATGCAGAACAATTTTAGTGCCCTAAATAAATCTCTGACACCATCCCGCATCTTTTAAATAGATCTCTTGTCTGCCTCTAGCTGTTGTAACTACTGATCTCTTCTCTGACTTCATAGCAGCAGACAGTTTTAGGCATTATTTTGTTTAGTGTGGAGCTTGAGTTTCCTTAAAGTAGTGTATTGCAGTAGATGTTTTAGAAGTTACGTTTTCAGATTGGTGGTAATATTCTAGAAATAAGTTAGATATTTTTATATTTGAATATTTACTGAATTCAATTTTTCCACAATGATTATAAAAAATATATCCAACTAAATACTGGCATAAAATTCTACACTTAACTAAAAAGCAGAAATAACTAGCAATAATACTATCCTAAGGCATTTTACAAGTCCAGTGTGAAACTGATATGATTAACTAATTAGATTGGATTTTTTTTAATGAATTGTTTTTTACCCTTACTGTTTTGTTATATGTGTATGAGATCCTTTGAGAGTTTATGTTTTCTTTCTGCTAAAATCTTCAGTTGAATACCTGGTCATGTTTTCATGTGTTAACTTTAAAATTTCTTAAAGGAAAGATTGTTTAGTTTTCAGAAAACATAGCATGAACAATCAAGCAACTGTTTGCAGGAAAACAGCCTCGTTGTCTTCTGGTACCAGTTGGTCTTATGTCGGCTTGCCTGCTGTCTCCTATCTTATTTATAGTAGTTTGGAACTAGAAACACACACTAACATTTCACTGTAGCTTAACTACACATTAGAATCTTTCTTGTTTTTTTTTGTTTTGTTTTTAATTTGGTGTTTATTCAGAGGTTTTGTTTTTTTTAACATAGATTTGAATACCAGTGGTCAGAAAGGATGGAGGAGAGAAGTCAGGGGGTGGGGGAGGGTGAGAGGGGAAGAAGGAGAAAACAAAGATTTTCTGAATTTAATTTTCTTTTTACTAGCTTAAATTTCCAAGATACCATTAAGAATCAATGTTGGGCCGAGGGTATGTATGGATTGCTGGTAAGGCACTTGCCTATCATGTTTAAAGAGCTCTGAGATTAGTTCCCAGCACCACAAAATTAGTCAATTTTAAAAAGTAGGCTTTTTTGTGACCATCCCAAATGATTAGTCTTCCTTCACTATCTCATGCCCCTAACATGTCTCATGACACTGTCTCTTGTTCCTTGGCTAGGCACACATTTTCTTTGTGGAATCATATCAGAGAATGACATTCTTAGTTTCTCTAGTAATACTGCTTCTCATAAAAAACATTTATATTTCTTAATTAAAAATATTATTAGTATTATTATTTAATTTTGTTTGTGTGGGTGTTTTATGTCTGGGTACCACCCTTTAGAGGCCAGAAGATGGTGTCCAGGTTCACCAAGACAGGAGTAACAGATCGGTGTGAGATACCACATAGGTGCTAGGAATTGAACCCAGTTCTTTTGGAAGAGCAGCCAGTATTTTTAACCCTTGAGCCATCTCTCCAACCCTTGTTTATAAATTCTTAAAGTAGAATATAGATTATAAGGAAAAAACAATGTGTTGAAAATATACAATACTGAAATATTACATTTGTGACAAAGTAGCATTGTTGCATTCTGGTTAAATTAACAGACTTATTTGTAGATCTGCTGAGTATGATGATTTTTAATTAATGAACATAAATAACTTTTTAGGTAGCTGCATCTAATACCATAGTCAGTAGTGGTAGAGAAGATTTAAACCCAAGTTTTGCTGATTCAGAGCCTATTCTTACGTTTCTGCCATGTTAGGGGTGGGTAATTGTTTTTGGTCTCAGCATAATGTCTCTTACTTCGATTGTAGTAAATAGCTTGTTGTATTAGATATTTGTGTTACTACATTTTAGTACACACACACACACACCCTTCAGTGTTGTGGAAGAGCATGCTGATAAATGTTAAAACATAACCCTACTGAAAAAACATGTGACCAAGTAATTTAACATGGTGGTTTTATTGAAGTTTATAATTCCAAGGGCAGGTTTGTTTGCTTGCTTGCTTGCTTTCCTTTCTCCCCCTCTCCATACTTCCCTCTGGAAGAGCAACCAAATGAGCTAAAGTTTCATAAACAGTAAGTAAATGGCTGTACTGCTAAACAACCTCTCTACAAAGTCAGTATTTTCTGCTAGACTTGTCCTCTTCAGTGCAGTGTAAGTGTTGAGATTAGTGAGCCAGTTTTACACACTGACTATGGTAGTGCTGTGATTAATGAGGCTTATTTTCCATTTGCTGGTCAGCAAAGTAGATAGCTTCTAAGATTTTGTATATGGGCACACAGAAATTGAGACAGAACCTTTTCTTGTTTACAAAGTAATCCTGAATTCCTTAGGTGTGAACTATTGAAGAGTTGTGTTATAGCTGTGGTTGCCTGAGTCCTGTGCTCAGGGTAGCTCTTACTGAGCCAAACATTGTGCATAAAGTGACCCCTAGAAAGTCAGTGTTGAGCCATGATCCCCAGGTGGGGGCAGTATTTTGAGAGGTATTGAAAAGTTAAGGAGGTGGGGCCTAGCCAGAGGACACAGGCACTGGGGACAAGTCTTTATGGGTGTCTTCTCCCTCTCTTTCCCCCTCTCCTTCCCTTTTCCTTTTTTCCCTTTTCCTCCCCTCCCTTTTTTCTCTTTCCTTTACCTTTTTCCTCTTTCCTTCTTTCCTTCCCCTTGTTCTTTCCTTTTCCTTTCTCACCTTTCCTATTCCCCATCTTCTTTCCCCTCTCTTCTCTCCTTTTTTGTTTACATTTTCTTCTTTTTATTTTCCTGCTTTCATGAAGTGAAGAACTACCTCTTCTACTCTTGCACAAAAGTTAACAAAGTACCTTAAAAACACTGAACATGGTTGGCATTCTTGGTCTGCACAAGCTGCTAGGTAGGGCTTAGTTTGCAAGAATATTTAGATTGATTTTCACTTTGTCATATACTTTGTAGTAGAGAAAAGTACCAAGTTACTTCTGTGAAATCCCACTCTTAAGTGAAACAAAAGATAGTATGCTACTTGCAAAATTGTAGAAATGAAGCCTTTTATAAAATAGGTTTTGTCATCAGCATGGAAATCTTCAAAGGCTCCTAGTGACCCATGGTCCTGTTGCTAGGATTACACATTTTTGTATTGCAGCACTGAGAGGCTTTTGAATTAAATTCAGTCTTGTTATGTCACCTGACAGTCTTGTGGTTTTAGATGAGTATGGTTCATTGCTATTATTAACCTGGCTTGGCAGTTGTACGTAACTGGAGTTTTTAGGGATTTCGCAAAGTGAAACTGCTGAAGAGAAATAGGATGCCAGTAGCGTACAGCTTAATTCAAGATGCTATTTTAAAGTATGTTAACACAAAATCACCCTATATCTAGTTATAAACTTGATGATACATTTGCTTTAAAATGTGTGCTTTGCTTTCTTATTGTGCCTGTACAGGAACACTGAAGATATTTGAAAAATCATGTGTTTGTATGTATATAGCATTATTGTATTTATAAGTAAATTTAAATTAGCACATTATATTAGGTATTAACATACAAAATGTGTTTTAATTTTAATGATTTAATGATTAAAATCAGGTAAATTATTTAAGGTTCTATTGTATTACTTTTCTGCTTTTCTTTGTAGTACTTAGGTATTTGTGTCAATGTGATAGGGATTTTACATAATCAACTTTTTAAACATTTTTTCCGGTGCTTTTGCTTCTTTGTCTTCATCATCTTCATTTTTGACATCATCATCAGGTCTTCTGTATTTCAGACTGTCCTTGAACCTAGGGAAAATAACCTTTAATTTCCAATTGTCCACCTCTAGAGTCTTAACTATTACAAGCATAGGCTACTTTACTGGACTTAGAAAGTGCTGAAGATTGAACCCAGGGCTTCATGCAAACACTCAACCAACTGACATAGATATTTGTTGCTTTGTTTCTTTTTTTTTTTTTGCTTTGTTTCTTTTTCAGAGACAGAATCTCATTCTGTATTGCAGGCTAGCCTAGAACTCATTATGTAGCCCAGGTTGTACCAAATATTTGGCAGTCTATTTGTTTCAATCTCCAAAGTTCTGGGATTGTAGGTGTGAACTACTATACCCTACTAAACATTTCTTTGATGTACAGTTTCTGGCAATAATGCAAGGTCTGTAAGAATCAGGAAAACAGGCAGCTTTTATGTGCTGTGTGGCTGCTACTATTTGAGAAAACTATAGAATTGACCCACCCTTTTTTTGTTAATCACGTTTTTTCCTTTATTCTTTTGTAAGGCTAGTTTTAAGAAAGCTTCTGGGCAAAAGTAATAGTCTGTAGGCATTAGTTTTGATATTTCTGTGTTCTAGGACTTGGGTTGTCGTGTACTTTATTGGTTCAGCCTAGCATAGAATATGACAGTGAAAATGTTCCTGTGAGTGTGGTAGAGTTTCTAAACTGATAATTGGGCTAACTGTTGCTTCTTTGCTAAAGAACTTAGGAAATCTGACCACTAGTGGGGCCAAAAATCTTTCTCTTTAAAAAGTCCTTGTCAAGAGTAAAAAGGAACAGGGCTATGAAAGGACATAAAAAGTACAGAGGAAAAGAGAAGGATCAGTAAACTACAGTCTCCAAAAAGTTACTTGATTTCCGAAACTTACCTGGAGAAATAAGAAAATTTTATGAAATTGGCTTTCTTAACAAGGTACAGAGGCTAGAAGATAGAAACAAATATTGGCTGAGTGTTTATCCTGATTATTAGCCAGTCAAATCTGCTTTTCCTGAGACTTTACTCTTCTGACCCTAAATTTCATATTCTTAGTCATATTATTTTTATATTAATGAGTTTATCCTCTTTGGGGATGTTATTTATTTTATAAAAGTATAATTTTTTGTTTTTTTTTTTGAGGGGGGAAGGTTTCTCTGTGTAGCTCTGACTGTCCTGGAACTCTGTCTGTAGACTAAGCTGTCTTCAAACTCACAGAGATCCACCTGCTTCTGCTTCCCAAGTGCTGGGATTAATCAGTTATCTTTTTGGCATAGGTTTTTGTTTGTTTGTTTGTTTTTCGAGACGGGGGTTTTTCTGTGCCTTTGGAGCCTGTCCTGGAACTAGCTCTTGTAGACCAGGCTGACCTCTAACTCACAGAGATCTGCCTGCCTCTGGCTCTGAGTGCTGGGATTAAAGGCATGTGTCACCACCACCCGGCAAAGCATAGTTTTTTAAAAAATGGTTTTCTGTATTAACAGATATCAGAATTTACACCAACTTCTATTATGGTAAAGAGGGTTGGGAACAGCGGTGACAGTATCTGGGCAATCAGAGGAAACCACTGACATTTAACGTTCTTTGCTTCAATCAGGGCCATTCTGGCCACATTTTCTCAGATAGTGAAATACAGATCACTCCTTTCTTGCTGTCACTTTTATTATCATTTAAAAATTGGATCTCATTTTGTAGTGGGCTGACCTCAAACTTGTGATTCAGCTGGGTCTTCTGTCTAATTGTACCTTTCCTACGGTTAGCACTTTCTCCTATTTTGATCATTTTTATTAAATTTTTCTATCTTAAGTCCTATGCCCTAGTTCAGGCCATCCAACTCATATCCACTTCTGAGAATGTGTACTTTTCAGATTAAATAAATGATCAAATTTAAATAACTATTTCATTTCTTCAACCTTGCAAATCCATATGTAGCAATTTTCATTTGTAGATCATTTTTCCTTGATCTCATTTAATATATTCTACAGTTCATCAGGGACCTTCTTGGTAGTATACTCTGTTCTAACTTTTCTGGAACATTGATTTTTCCTGTTATCTCTTGCTACCTTTAAATTCTTGTTCTGTTCCTTTCCTTAATTTAGAAACATAAACCTTAAATATGTTTGTTTCCCCTTTATACATTCCTGAACATTTCATATCTGTATACCTTTATCTTTTAAGAGAAAAGCCTCATAATCTCACTTCTGGCTGCCTAGGGTGAGCATTGGCCTTGCTTCAAGATAATCTCAGTTTCTTCCTGACTATATTCAAAACCATTCAGTTTAAATGGGCAGTTATACCACCCACAGTTTCTCTGTCATCTTCTTTGACAGGGAAACTGCTTATAATCTTCCATCTTGCTGCCCTTCTTCTCAATCTCTCCTGTCTGCTGTTACTTAACTACCCTCTCTCTCCCCTAATGCTGTTCTAGCAAGAGAACCAAGCCCACCAAATGGCTAAACCATCAGGTGGCTTAGTCTTTATGAAGTTAAGCCTTCCTGCAACATTTGGTTCTGTGTACCTGCTGCTTTCCTTGTCTTCCTTGACCTTTCTAAGCTCTACACTGTGAGCTTTTTCTTCCTCTCTGGTGGTATGTCTGTTCTGATCTTCCTCCTCACTCCTTTCTAAGCACTTTGACTATTATGCCTTCATTTCTTCTCCTAGCTTCATAGTCTCACTATTTTCCTAATTTAGGTTCCAGTATTTATTGTTTCAGCTGTATTCTTGTAGTTTCTGTTCCTTAATCAGGGTTCCCTTTCATTTTTTCCCAGTTATCTTTGAAAATTCTTTTCCTTATCTCTGCCTGATTCACTTTGAGAGCTTTAGAGAAAAAAAATCACCTTTGTAGTTTGTGGCTAGTTATATTCTTGTAATTGTTGACCATGTGTAGGAATACAGTGTTGCGCAGAAGTCTTACTGTTCCTGATCAACATAATTTCCTCCCAACAAGTTCCATGCTCCTTTTTACTCTCCTCTCTTTTAACTCTAATGCAAGGGTTACTTTTGTTCTGAACGTGATACTAGACAAAGGCTGAGAATGAGAAGCCAGTTCTTGAGCTAATTCTTTAAACAGTATTCACTCCACCACTTCCTCAAAGTTCTGTAATTTCCTCTTCACCTCAAACTGCATCGGAGGGTAAACATGTTCACATATTTCCTTTCTTAGTAACAAAATATGTACCTATCACCCACTCTTAATTCTCAACTCCCTTCTTTTCTTGACAGTTGACTTTTTTCTTCAGTCCTGTGCAATCTGACTTCTGTTCTCTTTACTCCTTCGAACTTTCCTTGCCATGATGATCACCAATGACAGTTCCAAAGCTGGTGAATGCTTTTCAGTTACTGCCATTGTACTCCTTCCTTAGAACATGTCTTTGTTGGTTCCATGAAGCCACTTCTTGATTTTTCAACCTATGTTGGTCTACTCTGTCAAAGTTTTAAAGTACAGTACTGTGTAATGCAAGCCAGTGTTGTCTAAAGGGTAGATGGCTGCTTTAGATTGATGTGTAGTGTCGGACTTCCTTCAGTTTCCAACAGAGACATTAATCTTTAAAATTGTGACAGTTAATGCACAAATAAATGTCCTAAAAACAAATGCGGTATGTTTTTTTCCCAAATATGCGTTGTGAAGTGAAAAAAGTACTTCAACATTTTCTTGATAGACATTAACTGCCCTGATCCATCTGGTATGTTCCCTTCCTGGTGTACTTTCATGTTTCCTTACTCTGAGGTAACCGCGCTCCAAACTTTGGAGCTGTCAGGTTTTCTCCTCTTGCCTCCCCTCTTTCTCTTCTCCCTCCCCTTCATTATTGAGTACACTGAAAGAGGGCACCAAGTGACTAGAGTACTACCTACTTATCTTTTCTAGAATTTTAAATATCAGGTATTCTTAGACAGAATCTTGCCAGGTTTTAACTTTTATTTAAGTGAAAATGCAGTAACATTTTGTGTGCCTGTTTTACTCACAATATATCCCTATTTTGACCTACAGCAAAACTGTTTCTATTTTTATACTTTCGTGTTGCAGAAAAAACAACTTAAAATATTAGTTAACCTTATGTCGTCTCTTCATGAGATCAGCATATTTATTTTTATTAGTAATTTGTGCTTACATATATTTAGTAAGTAACCCTTTATATATATTGGCTATATCTTATCTGACATGTTGATAGTAGCCAATTGTTTTTTATTTATTTGTATTTTACTTTTAATCTAAAAATCATGCCTATGTAACTTTTTAATACCTTGAACCAAATAGTGACATTCTTTATAAACATCAGGTAGGTGAATGTCCTTCAGTAATAATGTAGCTTCTGGGTCTATCAGATAAGTTTTTTAGTTATAAGAATATATGTGAAGTATTTATTAAAGTAACTAAAGAGGATCTTTTTTTATCTCCAAGTTGGCCCTTGCCAGAGTTTGACCCAAGCCAGATTCGACTGATCGTATATCAAGACTGTGAAAGACGAGGGAGAAATGTCTTGTTTGATTCCAGTATTAAGAGAAAAAATGAGGACACATCAGTATCAGTGAGTATTACTATTCATTTATTTGTAATTTAATCTCGGGTATTTTACTAATTCAAGAAAGAATTAGTGTAATTTCAACGATGGTAACTTTGTTAGCCTAAAATATCTCTAGCCTGTTTAAAATTCAGAGTCCTAATTTTGAGATTTTTTTCTCTTTTTTTCCTTTTATTGAAAGTTAACTTTTTTCTCCTATATCCTGATTATATTTTCTCCTCCCTGTACTCCTTCCACTTCCTACCCACTTCCCTTTCCATCCAGACCCTTTCTGTCTCTTGTTAGAAAAGAATAAGCTTCTGAGAGATTGTAAAATAAGAAAATAAAACAAAAACTTAACACATTGGACAAAACAAATAAGGGAAAAGAGCTCAAGAAAAGGCACAAGAAACAGATATAGATGCGGAGACCCACTTAATCTCACACTCAGAAATTCCATAAAAACATTAAACTGGAAGCTATAATATATACGCAAAGGACCTGTAGGGTAGGGTTTGGGATAAGATTTTTTTTAAAAAAGCCCTGACATGGCATTAGGAGACAAGGAACCTCTAAAGATGCCATTGAGTTCATTTTCTGTTGTCCATCTACTGCTGGGCATGTATCCTATCCTTAAAAGTCGTTAACTTTCCCAGTGAGACTCCCTTGGAGAAAACTAAATTTCCGTTTGCAAGTAGTTATCAATTGTAGTTAGCTTCTGAGTTAAGGATAGGGACATTTCCACTTTCAGCTTTAGGATCCCATGGGTACATCTGCATGGTACAGACCCATGCAGACCCTGTGCATGCTGTCTCAGTTTCTGTAAGTTCATATGTGTGTTGATCCTGTTTATTTAGAGTACTTTTTCCCCCTTTATGTCCTCCACCCCCTCTTGCTTTTATGATCTTTCTGCCTCATCTTCTGCAGAGTTCCCTGAGCTCTGAGGGAGGACTTTGATAGAGAGACCTATTTGTGGCTTAGTGTTCCAAGATATCTAACTCACTGCATGTCTGGCTGTGGGTCTCTGTATTTTTTCACATTTGCTGCAGGAGGAAAGCACTGAACTATGAGTATAGCAGAATGTCATTGGGAGTCATTTTATTGCTGTGTTCGTTTAGAAGAATAGTAGTATTTGGTTTTACCCTATGTAATCCCAGGTTCTTTGTCATCCAAGCAGTGTTAGGTATGGGTTGTATGAAAACCCAATACAGTGGAAGTTTCCTAAAATATATACATATATAATGGGGGAGATAGAGCCCCAATTGGACATCTCTTGTCACCAAATGAAGCTTCCAGTACTGGGAATGGGTTACATCTAATTGAATTGTTGATCAAAGTGGTCCCATAGGAACCCCAAACAACCCAGTCTGTTGCCAAGACTGTAGGTTGCTCTCCACAAACTGATGGCAAGGCCCTATTGCTGAAAATAGCATCTATACTACTATTGAACCTAGAAAAGTTATGCTGGTGCCTACGTAGAATCTTAACCTCTGTGTGCTAGCATCTTTGTTACAGGAAGGTATGCTGTATGTACCCAAAGGAGAAATGTAAACACCAACCTGGCTACAAACCCTTTGATCTATAGTGGTGTCCTGTCTGTAGATATACTAGAGCAATGATGGCACAAAGCTTATGGTAGTAACCAACAAATATCTGATTTGACTTAGGGTATACTCCATAGGGTCTTTTTATTATTATTTTTACAATACTGTTTGGCCAGTGGCTCAGGTGTATTTCTAGCTAGCTCTTACATCTTAAACTAACCCATTTTCTATTTATCCGTGTATTGCCATGAGGCTGTGGCTTACTGGTAGTGTTCTGGAGTCTTTCTCCTTCAGCAGCTACATGGTCTCTCTCTCTCTCTATCTCTCTCTCTCTCTCTTTTGATTTTTATTTTGTTTTGTTTTGTTTTTTGAGACAGGGTTTCTCTGTAGCTTTGGAGCCAGTCCTGGAACTA
>LOJH01013705.1:0-22694 GCA_001685095.1 Ellobius talpinus
TTCTGTCTTCCCTGCCTACCTATATTCTGACCTATCAGGCCAAGCAGTTTTCTTATATACTTTCTTCTTCCCTGAGTGAACAAAAGTCTGCTGAAGTTTTCAACAGTGAAACAGAAGCTAGATAATTTTAGCTGCATAATAACTCTGGAATAGTATGAATTAAAGTTATTTGATTGCACAAGCCTCACAATTCTAATACACATTTTTTAAATGCCACAAATCTGTATAAGTCTAATAGGCTTGCCCTATAAGAACATCATAATAACTAGGGATTTAATCTAGTTTAAAAGGCAGTTGTGTTTACAAATTAATTACATGAGCTTATTTCCAAAATTCCAACCTATGTTTAGGTATGAAAATATGAGCTGCTCATGTGAGCTACAGAGTAGCTCCAGAAATCATAAAATATGACTTTTAAGAAGTTTACAAAGAAAAGTTGTTTCCTTTTTGGATTCACCTAATGTTTTAGTTTATGAATGGATCTTGTTTTCATTTTTGTTTTGAGGCTCCTAATTGCACAGAGCAGCCAATCCCTCTCAGAATAGCTGTCCTTAAAGTCAGCCTGGGCTATGGGGCAGTGGCTACTGGACACCTAGACCTTTCTCTAAACTCTTTGAAGACTTTCAGTTCTTTTTTTCAATACTGAAAGGCCTCAGATTTGGGTTCAAGGGGACATTTAGATGGATTGTTGTGAGCAAATAATTTATTAGGAAAGTTATTAATGCTGTGGACAGACAGACAGTTGGGAACAGCATGAAAGGGCCTCTGAGGAAAGTTCAGTCCCCAGCACCAGAGACAGACAACATAGCAGGGGTTCTGGAGAAATGAAATCAGAATCCAAGCAGCAGAAGTGAGGGTCTCATAGTTTTTCTGGAGGGGGATGGTATACATAAGAGCACAAGTCTCCAGCCAGGCTCGGATTCCTGTGCTGGAGGCAGGGGGATGGATAGGAAATGGAATCTGTGACCATTCGATGTAAACTCAGTCCCCACATGACAGATCCTGGAAGCTGAAGTCTCTCAGACAGTGTCTCAGTTGGGGACCTGCTGAAGTTTGCGAAAGAGGAAGGCTGCTACAGGCACTATTGTTGTGGGCAGCAGCTGATTATAACGCTGCATTCCTACAGTGTGGTAGGGCAGTGTTCACTCTTCAACGGCCAGCCCAAGTATCATGACTTTTGAGGAGGATTCTGTAGTAATTAAGGGAATTATCTAATTCTTCACATTCTAAGTCTCTACCACAGCACTAATTTGATGTCCTTTTAGCACTTTCAAAATTGCATCATAAGCCAAGGACGGAAGTGGCTAAGTGGAAGTGTGCTTGCCTAGCACACACAAGGACCTCGGTTTTGTTATAATTATATCAATTAATAGCTGGGATGTTCCTCAATGTGAGGAGTTACCTCACATGCAGAAAGCCCCAGTTCAATCTATTGTAGTGTTCAAAAAGAAGTTTGTATCATAGCCAGCAATGAATGTGCTTTTCCCTCTAATTTCTATACCTTTAATTCACACCATGAGGCCTTCACTTCCTCAAGCATCACCCACCAAATGTTAAGTTCCGTTTACTGAATCACAACCCGCTACACCTGTGTATCAAGCAGTGGCGGGAAGCTCCATTGTCATTTGGCTGTCCTGTTGCATTTCATTTCAGACTTCTAACATTTCACACACCCAGGATACAGACCACAACCTCCCCCAGATCAAACCCCTCACGGCTGTAATGCTTGAAGATGGATGTGACAATCAACGGCCAGTTCTGATAAAAGGACAAACCACTTTGATGCAAAAGTTTTCACCCTGAAAAAAGCTTATAATCAAAATACAATGATGCTTATAATAAATGCAATCAAGTTTACAGCTTTGGTATTTCCTTGTATTATACCATCCTAGAGTTTATTTTAGGATTTTGAGCAGCTCTGTATATCTCATGTTCCCGGGTGAAATGACTGAGCACTGCAACTGGCGTCTATGGACCTGATACTGAATCAGTGAACGGAGTTGCACACGTAGCATCGGAGTAGCTCCAAGACTGCTGGAAGTGATTCAAAGGGATGGCTGTTGATATTTTCCCAGGTGTCAAACTTCACTCTCATTTGTAAAGCATTCACTGTTTTTGTTTATCACAAAAAAACATGTAGAAAAAAAGTAAGTTTTAAATGCATACGTTAGCTGAATAAATTCCATCGACTTCTAAGTGACACTGACAATCAGGGCAAGAATATTCACTCCAATATTCAGTAACATTAAAATGTAAATGAAGGTGTGCTCTTAGTGTTGGGCCTATTGGCAGTTTACAATGCATGAAATGCATACCTGTGATTCTATAACAAGGACATAAAACCTATAATACAGACACAGTGATATCAAATACAATCGATGAAGACACCTGAAGTCATCTATTAAATTATTATTGCAGCCTGTTAACGAAAAATAATCCTAAATATCTCCCACTCTAGTTATAATTCAATATTTTAAGAAGTAGAAACATTTCCCAATTTTATTTAATATTTAAAAATATTTTATTTGTTCACTAAAATTTACTATTTTTCTTAAGTTTCTGGAATTACACTTCACTTGTTTCTATATATATTTATGAAAAATGTTCATTTCCTTATTCTCTTTATTGTTTCGTTTTCTAGACTAAATGAAATTCTATTTTACTTTTATTTGTCTATAGGGTTATTTATTTAAAATCACAATATCACAAAGTGGCCAGCACTGTCCCCACTCAGGACATTCAAAACACCTGAAGAGTCAACCTAGTGAATGGATGGGCAGAATTCAAGAATGCTTTATACCAGAGCCTGTGACACAAAGCCTTGTTATCCATATCTAGACAGATGACCTCTAGAAATGAGACACAATATCCAAAGTGCTCTTTTGCCTGCTCCCATAAAGCACAGGGAATGAAGAGCACCATGCTCTCCTAATTCAACTGTGAAGTTCTGTCATTTGTCAGTCGCCACACACAAAATGTTCATAGCCTCCCTTTTCTATTTGTCACATATTTTAATTTCTAATCAAACTATCTAAATTTCTTGCCAAAATGGGTTTTCAAACATTAGTAGATTCTTATGGTTTTGTTAATAACTTTGTATTGAGTTTATAAAATATGACCAAATATGATAATCCTTCATGCGATGGTGACTTATTTGTCCTGCTGTGGTAAGATACCTGACATAAACAAAGTAGAGGATGAAGGATTTGCTTTAGCTTATGGCTTTAGATGTTTTTCTCATGGTTGCTTTGCTCCATGTGGCTCAGCAGTACATCATGACTGGTTGAAGGGGGTTGGGAGGGAAGGTTGTCACCTCTGGCAGCAGAAAGCAAAGAAAGGAAGTGATTAGAAACAAGGTGTAATGGCCACAAGCATGCCCCCAGGAACCTACTTCTTCCTTCAAGCATCTCAAAGTTTCCATTGGCTTCCAAAATACTTCTATGAAGCCTTTGACACATGAGCTTGTGTCACAAAGTAGTCAACACATGAGCCTGTGAGGGACACTTCATATTCAAATCTTAATGAATCCATATTAGTATTTTAGAGCTGATGAAGAAAAGTATCACTTATTAGATGGAAACCTGTGGCAAATACTACATTTTCAAACTTTAAATTCTAGCATCCACTATCATTAGTTCTGCTGTGAGAAAATATCACACTGCAGATGCACTGTTCACATTTCAGTGGTTCCACTGAGGTCAAATCTATTTGGTTCCAAAGCCCATAAAAACCACTTTCCTCATGAGACATGGTCAAGGAAGGAAGGGAGTGTGCAACCTCCATCCAGCTTCCCCCTAGGGGAGCAGCTGCCAGCCTTAGTCTTTCATCTCATCTCACAGGCAATGAGTGCACTTTGTCTTCTGAACCCAGTTCAGGCCAGGTGGTTAAGCAGACCACTTACTCCAGAATACTCCCCAGAGGCCTTAAATCAATGAAAATAAGTGATCATAGCATATGTCATTCTTAACTCTTACATTCAGGTCAGTACGTTACATCAGTATCATTTAAAAACAATGTTTTAGCTACCTTTTTATATAAAATAGGCAGTGGTAAAATTGGGAAGTTAACATTATATAGTAGAAATGGCTTCTGAAAATTAGGTGCCTATTTAATATGTCTTCATTTTCATCCAACCCTATGAAACTTTAGATTAATATAAACTCATTGCAAAGCAGCCTGTCTATGCTACACATTGACAGGTTTATAACTTTAAGTCTGTTAGTCATCAAACAAAGACAACAAAGATTCTTTCCAATCAAAATGATGACAGTGAATGTGGAGGTAACTTCACTGGGATGGACAATCCAGTACCATGGTCCATGACCATCAGTCAAGCCAACACATCTTTCCTATTTTGGCCCAGGAATGCAATCCCACTTTAAAATAAGTATGGTTTCAATAAAAGTGGTTGACATAAAAATACTATTTTTATGTATCTTTTTATAGGCTATACATTAATTATAGCCAACCTTAAAAATTCACACATATGTGTATATAACCCTTAAATCAGAAACAGAAATGGGTTTCTACTTAAGGCAAGGCTGAATGTCTTTAAAATACATAGTGGGCTTTTTTGTACACCAAAGAATACAACTACAATTGAAAGGACAAATCACATCATAAAGAGGAAAAGCAAAACAAGTGGTTACTTTGGGGAATGGAGATGTTAAAATTTAGAGCAGTGCAGATAATAAGAGGTATGTTGAAAACCTTTAAACTATTTGCAAGAATCATTTGTGAAATTCAAACATGTTAATACATAATGAGCCCCTTTGGGAAACAAACACAAGCCTGTTTGGTGGGATGGGGTCAGGATTCAGCGAACAGACTAGACTTAGAAGGTATCATGAGACTTTCTCATCCTTGGCCTTGGTTTTACTGCACATTTACAGAGTCAGGACCTCCAGAAACAAGGCTGGGTCACTGCTATAGCGTTTAGACATGAAGATTCCTCATGATGTTTTTCGTCTCCGTGAGGGTGTCCAAGTCTAGTCTATCACTCAGTTTACCAAGTGCATATTACCAACCTCTTTGCAACTCAGTGTGCATCTGCGAAATGGGACAAGAGCAGCAGCTCCTGAGAAGATGAGACGAATGGGTATTTTAACATAGAACGAGATAGATAGCATCTGTAAAGCACAAATTATACACAAGCATTGATTAGCTATGTAAGTGAAAACTATGAAGAGACTGAGATTTAAATTCAGTAAAAGGGAATATGATTTACATAATATCCTGGTTTTTATCCATTTCTGTGTTATGTCTGCCTGGAAAATGTTTTTGGATTACCATAACTTTACGTGGAACTAAATTTATACCATCAAGCCAACTTTATACATGTTTTTAGATGAGTACATATGTCATAACTGACTTACAAAATAAAATATTCATGAAACTGCATTTTGCACTTCCAGGTAGAGTCACTTTTAAAATGTCAGTCTGTTAAAACACTTTAAGTGAGGTCAATAAAAAGTAGCATTAAAATACCCTAAATGCCTCCAATACCATTAATGTATATAAAATATTTAAACACACTACTCAATATTGCCTCAACTATCACTTAGTATTTAAATAAAATTGGACAAGGATTTACAGTGAAGTATATCTACAAAATAAACATGTCTGATGATGTTGACTGTGATGAAGTGTTTTTGTCATTTCTAAAAGTAAATGAAGTGAACATAAAGCTGTATGTCCAGAAGAGTGCACTAACAATAAGTAGTTCTCTACACCTCATATGATTTTATTTAATCATATTTATACTGGCTTTTTGACAATATATGATAAACACTTTTTAATTATAAATGAGAAGAGCTTGCCATAATGGTGCTGTCTGTAATTCTAGTACTCCAGAAGTTGGAAGGAGGATCAGGAGTTCAAGGTCAACCTTGGCTATATTGGGAATTTGAGGTCAGTCTGGACTACATGAGACTTGATCTCAAATATACATCTATAAAATGGTATATATGTGTCTCTCTCTATATATAGACACATATACACACACACACTATTCTTTCTCAAGATGGAGAACTTCACATACCTTGGAAGATTAAGTAATTTAGAGTACCCATCCTGCAATCAGAAAATCTGTATAGAACAGACACTTCTTTTTTTTTAGACACTTCTTGAAGTAACTGGAAAATTCAAAGCATAGGGGAAAAGTTATGAGACCAAGAGATCAGAATGGGAAGTCTGATGTTCTCTGCATTTTTGCCCTAAGTATGCTTCATGCTTACAATTATTCACAATATTTTGATATTGCATGAGATAAAAGTTTCAAAGTGTGGTCAAGGTACAGAAAAGGTGAGTCTTTAATGATCTCCCCACATTTCAATCTGTGGTCCCACTGAAGTTCAAACAACCCATCCCTGAACTGCAGCTTACCTCTGAATTACTGGGTTACCAATGGAAATATAATTATAGAATGTGGGGTTACAGTGGCCCCAAGGTTGTTGGGGTCTTGGACTCTTTTCTTTAGGAGCCAGCATTTTCTATTATCTGAACTTGACGTCATACATATTTGAAGCATAACCTCTCACTTGTCATCAAAGCTGAAAGGCTGCACAGGGTTATGAGTCAGTTTGCACAAAGGAGCAGACATAAAGAGCAATGGTAAGAGTCATGGGATCTCCTTAGGACAATCAACATGGAATACAAAACAAACGTGTTGCACTCAAAGACTAAAGGACAGTACTGGAAGCTTCAGCAGCAGATTAGAAACATAAATCACCTAGCAAAATCTAAAATAATCAGTAATAATTTTGAAAAATGACTGAAATTAACTATTCTCCTGAGAGGGTTTGACAGCATATTATTGAGAGCTTAAGAGAAGGGTGAATCTGAAGACAAGTCAAAGGCAGAGCCGCCCTGGCAAGGTATGGGTGTCATGCCTATGGTGAATACAGGAAGCAGAAAAGCGGGACAGGGGCAGACTAATGCCTGACAGACAATAATCTACTGAAGAGTTCCCAAGTAGCAGCCTTGCAATGAACCAGAAAAAAATAAGTTGAAAATGATAAACAATTCCAGAAGAAATATTTACAAAAATAAAAGCAAAAGAAACCATGGAATTCTGAAGGCAGCTAAGCATTGTCAGCACATTAAAGGAAAAAGCGACTGCTATAGAATTGCGCATCCAGGGCTGGAGTCTGACAGTGGAGAGTGGCTTACTATTAGTATTTACTAGTAAAAAAAAAATCTCACAGTTGTCATCTCCACTTACCTCTTCCATATGTCTAGTCTTTTTTATATGGTGGTTCTGTATATTTTAAAGAAATGTTTTCTTTATTTTTACTTTTATTTTATGTATATGGGTGTATATGGGTGTTTTGCATGCATATTTGTCTGTACACCATGTTGTAGCTGTTGCTCTCAGATGTCAGAGGAGGGCATCAGATGCCCAGGAGCTGGAGTTACAGAGGGTTGTGAGCCAACAGGTGGATGTTAGGAATGTTAGGTTCTGCAAGAGCAGTAAGTGCTGAGCAATAACCACTGGGCGATCTTTCCAGCCCAATTATTTTCCTTTTTAAATATTTTCCTATTTTATTTATTTGTAGTTCAAGATACAGGTGTGCTTTTTTTAATAGGACAACATTTACCATTTTACTAAAATTTATTCCTTCTACTGTCACTACAAATGTTTACTTCTGAAAAAACATCTTTGGTATTACTTTTAGTAAATTTCTACTAGTGTTAAAGTCTTTCAGTTTTCATTTGAAACATCTTTACCTCAATTGCTTCTTTAAAAATGAAGAGATCAAATGATAAATAATATATCACCATTGAATGTTTATAAGACAAGTATGTGCTATATATAAGATACTTTCATATCTAACAGATGCAACAATTAGGAGGAAAAATAACCATAACATATACAGGCCTGAGATATATGAATCTGACTTAACAGACATGTTAAGACTTCATGAAAAACCACAGAATGCTAATGCTTTATGAGCACATGTGGAAAATCTACAAGCAATGAATTTACACTGAGTCACAAGAAAGGCTCATTATGAAGAGCTGACCACAGAGATAACAAACCTTGATGACAGTCTGACTAACCTCTAACTTAACTAGCACAATGAAACCAAACCCAGCCTATGTTGAAAAATAAAGACACAATTCCAAATACCTCATAAGAAGGTGTCACAATAGCTTGTAAATCTCCTCTACCTGGTCAAAAACAAAAAGGAAGAGGAGAGGAGACTGGCGGTAGAGTCTGCAGACAGAACAGGGGAGCACTATATGACAGGAGTCTTCTAGGATAGAGTATGACTTTCTGCCCACATCTTCCTTAATTATTACAATTTCTGGAATGGTGGAAAGATGGTGCCTGTGTTAAGACTTGGTACCTGAAGGACACTATCAATAGTTCCTGGGCTTCATTTGTATCTCTCAGATGATTAATCAGCCACTAGGCTCAGGGACAAAAAAAGATGAATCAAAGGACAGGAAAAGCAAGCAGTTTTTTGATACTACAGAATGGACCAATGATCTAACACATATGGAAACCCTACACAAGCCATGGGCTGGTCATAATGTCAAGGTTAGAAGTGAGGCTGCAAGAGCCAATACTGAAGACTGCAAAGCATCTAAGGAACAACTAGAGGGTAACTGTGGATGAGAATTATCCGATAGAATATTTGATGTTAATGAAATAACATCTAAACACTTTGTTATGCAAGCATATTCTAAGCATATCAGGAGTTTACTAAGACAGTATCCGGGGTATTCAGACATGCTTAACACTGTTTTTTGTAACATTATGTGAAACTAAACAGGATTTAAATTAAAGTCTCTTTTAATATACTAGAACTCTAGACACCAAAGAATCTGAGCACATGTTCTTCATTTATTACTGACACACCAAAAGTCTAAATAACAACATTGTCCAATGGCTGTGTTTTCATTTTTTAATATAATGCATTCACACTGTAGGCCAGGGTAACCTAGAATTACTTAATCTAGGCTGGCCTCAAACTCATTATCCTTCCTCAGCATCCCAAGTATAGGGTTTCAGTTAAACCACCATCACTGGGTAAAAAAATGTTTGTAAACTGCTTTATTTCACAGAAGCAGGAACTGTGAAACAGACCTGCAAACTTGATAGATTTCAGTTTAACCATGAAGACACTCCTCCGTGTATGTCCATGATGGTATTCCCAGAAGATCCACTCTGAATGTGAATGGCACTATCTCATAGGCTGGGGTCTCTTACTGAATGAAGAGGAGAAATCAAACTAAACACCAGCATTAACCCTTCTCCTTCCTGACAGCAGATGCAATCTCATCAGCCAACTCATACTGCTGTCATCATGACCTCCTCATTATGAACTGTACCCTCCAACTGCTGCCCAAATGAACCCTCATCAAGTTGCTTTGTTAGCTATTGTGTCACAGAAATGTAAAAAGTAACTAATACAGGGAAATGGCACCAAGAAATGAGGCCCTTGTGATAGAACTGACCGTGCAGTTCTGGTTCGTGAAAATGAATATGGATGCATTTGAAGCTATATCAAGAGATGCCCTCAAATGCTGAGCTTGAAGTCTCATACATAAGGTTTCAGAGGGGAACAAAGACTCTGTTGGGATCTTGACTAGAAGGCATTCATGCTATAGTCTGTCAAAGAATCTGGCTTTTTCTTGCCCATGTCCTAATAACCTGAATGAAGCTGAATCTAAACTTAATGTGCTAGAACCAGTGATATGGCACAGCCATTTAAGGCACCTGTCACCAAATAAATTGACTTTGAGAGCTAGGACTCATATAGTAAAAGGAAAGAACAGACTTCCATAAATTGTCTTCTGATCAATATACATATGCCAGAGTATGTATGTACCTAACTTCACATACACACACAACGATTAATAACAAAAAGTTAAAAGAATATAATGGACCAATTTCTTTGGTGGAGGAAATCTTAGGACAACATAGCACTCAGGCTGTGGCATGGCTATTTATTCCAATTGTTATTCAGATCTACAACAAGTCTGAACAGAAAGATTAAAACACATGCACAGATCCAGAACTTGTTAAAAAGTGCTGAGAAGAACTGGGTGCTCACCCATGAATGGGACACCCATATCACTCTCTCCAAAGCTCAGGAAACACTGTATGAGAGTAGAGAAAGAACAGGTGAAGGATGAGGATGAAACACTGGACATGAAAGTTACCGCACTCATGAATTCACAGCTGCTGTGGTTTTCTACAAAGATTATATGAGATTTGGTCTGTCCACATTCTGTCAAAGATTGGGGTGGTCATTTCCTTCATTGATGTAGTCACTGGAAAGTTTGCTGTGTTCCAATAAATAATATCTTGCCAATGTTTGTGCAAGAAATATTAATTAAACTCAGTGGTATGAAAATAGAAGGAATACTTGATGGAAAGAGGGGTACAATCAAAGTATGAAGAGAATAAGAGAGGGTAATGGTTGGCTGCGTGTGATCAAAATTCATTATATACACATGTGAAATTGTCAAAGAATAAAATATGCTTAAGTATATGCATCCTCAAGAGGAAAGGAACAAGAACACGTTTAAAATTTTAGACATGGTGGGAAGAAAGTTTCCTTAACTATTAAGGACATTCACACCATTAAAGAGAAACACTGGTCACCAGAAAGATTTTTTTTAAAAAGATGCTCTGAAGGCAAGACTTCCCCCTAAATACACACACACACACACACACACGCACGCACGCACGCACGCGCGCGCGCGCGCACACACACACACACTACCACTTATGAAAATTCAAATTCATTTGAAAAGGGGCATCTGCTGTAAGAAGGCTACTAGTTTCCTTGCTCCACAGTGGCCACTTGTGGAAGTGTTTCCCCAGATTCAGCCTCAAAATGACACCAAGCCAGATACAAGTGTGGTCCAAGAAGGCTAGGCTCTATCTCAGTTTGGCAAGCTAACATGGCAGCATCATCCATATGAAACCATTTTTAGGCATCAAAGATGTAAAAATAAAGGGTTAAGAAAGCTGCAGAGGTAGGCAATGTATGGTAGACAAATTCCCAGCAAGGAAGCCCCAAGGAGGGCACATGAACCTGAAAGAGTGAAGTCTAATTTTGCAATGGAGTCCCCAGCATGCTAGAGATGCCAGGACTGTGGGGTATCTACCAAGACTATCTGTAGGCTCAGAGTTACTGGCTCAAGAAAGACAGTATGTGTGCTATATATAGGCATCAGAAGCAGGACTGCCTGTGACAGTGGAGCCCAATGAGTCCATCATAAGACTCAGATGGCAAATCTAGAGCTACAGAGTTTGGTGTCTTCCCCGATGGTTTTGGTCTTGCTTTGATCTGGCCTTTCCTTGATACTGCCCCATTACTCCATTTTGAAATAAAAATATTTAATGTGTTACCACTGTATGTTGGAAGTCTGCAACTTGATTTATGATTTTACACAGTTCATAGCTAAGAGACTTTCCCGAGTCTGAGAAGATACTACAGACTTCTGAAAAGTGTCTGAATCATTAAAATCAGAGGGATCTTTTAGACATGGACTAAATGCATTTTGAATTATGTGATAAGAATGACTTTAGTGGCTAAAGAAAAAATGTTACAATTTAAAGTGATGGGTTGGGTGTCAAGCTGGCAAGGGGTAGAGTTATCATCATTAATATTCATTGTCCACTGGATTGGATTTAGAATCGCCATGGAATGTTTCTGTGAGTTTTATCTGAGGGTCATTCAAGAAAGGTTTAAATGGGAGAGGGAAAAACCCGTCTTGCATGTGGATGGTACCATCTCATGGAGGTCCTGGACTAAACGAAAAGGAGAAAATGAACTGTTCACCATCATTTCATCCTCTTTGCTTTCTGGCTGCAGAAGCAATGCAACTCAGCTGCCTCATCCTTCTGACACCAGATTTCCCCCACCAGGAAAATGCAGCCTCAAAAAGACCCTTTCTTAAGCTCCTTTTATCAAAATCAAGTGTTCTGTCACAACACTGAGAAAAATAACTATTACAGGATGTTATAGACAAAACATTCCTTTCAAAGTCCTTCTGATCTTAGACAATGATCCATGTGAATTATAGCCTACTGTGAAATTATATATTGTCAGTTGAACATAAGTATTCATTCAGTGATACATTAAAATGTAGTAGCCACAGTCAGTGTAGACGGTATTTGCTAGGCATGTGGAAAGACTACTGAAATGACTGAATTAACCACATGCTCAAGTTTTGAAACAGTCTCAACATTCTACATGCTATTTGAAACGTGTCTGCAGTGTGAGGAGACGCCAAACAACAAAGTGAGGAGAAGTTATGTCTAAGGTTTCAAGGAAGTTTTCTCGAAAAACTGGCAGAGGTATTCACTGCTATCAACAGGGGCATGTGGATGGTATAGGAAATGGACAGCAATTATAGAAGATTCACAGGAACTGAGTTGTAGTAAGATACTTTAACAAAAAAAATCACTACACGCAAACCTTGACATCTTCCTGAAGACCAATGTGTCTACTATACCATCAATAAGCACCAATGTCTCCAGCCTTGCTCAAAGAGAAAACTAAGTAGTGTTACTACAGCATCCAATTGCCTGATTACTACCTTTATTTTGGTGGAGTATACTAAAATATACACATTAATGGAATCAACTAAATATATTAATTCCTAGCTTAACAGTGTCAATTGGTTAGTGACACTACTCAAAATAATGCAAAAGCCTTACAGAGAGTATTCAGTTTATTCTCTTATTGAGATGGAAGGCAAAAAAAGTGCCTGGAGACCCAACACACCAGCAGCTGAAGGACATAAGCTATGCTGGAGATGAAGGCACAGACAGGCCCTTCAAGTGATGGAGGTCAGGGTCCACCATCTACGAGAGAGGAGTCAAGGCTCTGGGAATGTGCAGCAGTATTAAGTCGGAGCTGACACTAGGCTTTATTACTTACCTGCTGTGTAAAACTCCAGGCATGTCATTAAATTATTTTGGCTTTTTCAGATCCTATGAAATCAGAATGGTGATTTAAAAAGATAGGCAAATTAAATAAGCACTCAGTAAACAATACAATAATCCACAGTAGAAGCATTATTATGGAGAGATCTCAACCTCACTAATACTCAGAAACAGAAACCTGGAGAACTGGTTTCATCTATCAAATTAAACAATCTTAAGAATGGCATCAGATTATTTCTGCTTTTGTGTTCTTATGGAATTCTTGAGTGTGTAAATGAGTATGTCTCTGAATATGTTTCATGTTCCTTTTCTTGGGCCCTTTTTCTTCTTCTGTTCATTTCTTTTGTCCTATTCTGTTGTGTTTGTTTTTATGAGAGCATTTTATTATATTATAATATATTATTATCTCTTATATGCCCATCTTTTTTAATGCAAGAAAGAAACATGGTGGACCTAAGTGACAGGGGAGGTGGCAAGGAACTGTGAAGAGAAGTGGAGGAACTATAATCAGAATATATTGTATTTAAAAATCTATTTTCAATAAAAATTTAAAAACATAAAAAGAGGCTACTAAAGTATCTTTAGATACACCATTATGAACCAATAGCTAACTGACAATTTCCTTTGAAACTGCACAAGAAATAAATTTATGGAAGGAAAATGTTCTATTTCTTACACATATAAATAAAAGCAAAGTTCAATATATTTGTGAAAACTCAAATCAGTTTCAACATAGCAAAATAGGGATATTTTGCTTATATAAACATTATGCTCATTGATTTATTTAATTTTTTATGCTATGGAATATTACTTTGTTTTTTTATAATATGTACATGAAAGAACTGTAGAGTAAAAACAGGGAACAAATAATAAATAGGTAGGTAGGTAGGTAGGTAGNAAAGAAGAAGAGAAAAGCCTGACACAACACTCTGAAGCAAGACACCCCAAAGCCACCCCTGAGTTTCTTTTCCGTTGGCCATGGACTACTGAGCATGCAGCCTATCCTTAAGAGTAGTTTGTTTCCCCAGTGAAACTACTTGGGAGAAAACAATTTTCATTTGCAAGTGGTTATCAATTGGAGATAGCTTTTGGGTTAGGGATGAGGGTGTGTGTCCACTTCTCCTTTCAGCTCTAGGACCCCATCAGGTGCAGACCTGTGCAAACCCTATGCATGCTGTTACAGTCTCTGTGAGTTCACACAATCTATCCTGTTGTGTTGAGAAAACTTGCTTCCTTGGTGTCCACCCTCCCTCTGGCTCTTAAACTTCATAGTTTCTATAAAAAATGGCATATCAGAGAGAATGCAGTGAAATATTTACTTTTTCTGTGAGTCACTCTAACTGGGGAATTATCCAGATGATTAGAAATATCTAAGCCTATCAGTTCTGAATATTTGATACAAAGAACATTAAAAATCCTAGAGCAGGCCCAGAAAGAAGGCAACTATAGTTACACATACCACTGAAAATCTAAAAGCAACAGAAATATCTCACAAATCGAATGCTTAACCATTTCATCATATTTTTGCTGAAATAAGTAAAACACTACAGCCATTAATTCTATATGAATTCAGTAAATCAAATAGCTTGGAAAAACACTTAATATTAAGAGAAATGTCCCATGTGCTTGAATACAGAAAATTTACGAAAAAGCTAAGACATTACTGATGGCTGAGTTCTAAAACGCTTTGTTAATTAACTTCCTCTTCTGGTGTTCTTTTTACAACACCCTTGTAGTTAGTGCTTTATCAATGAGGATCATTTGTCTCTAACCAAAAACCTAACTTGCTTATATAAAATGAATTTCCTGTGTCATGGAACTGTGAAGTGCAGGGCAGGCTGGGGTCCTCAATTAACAAAGACAATGATTCGCTGACATCCTTGGAGCCCCAGTTCTTTTGGTATCTCTACTCTGTTGTAAGTATAAGGTTCCTTCTACTCCTATAGCTGGTGCACCTCATGGCATCTAAGAAAGTCTGCATCTCGCTTCTAGAAAGATCATGCACTGTGTAGGCAAAGCTGCTGCCCTGCCAGGAAGAGGATGAAAGAAACTGGTGCTGGAGAGATAATACCAACATCTTCTCTCATGCTTACTCCTGCAGTTTTTCAATGTAAGTTTATTGCTTCCAACATTAGGAAAGTAATTCAAACCAGTGAAGAAATTTGGAGAAACAGAAGGCATAAAAAGCTCATGCATAATCTTATTACATGAGACAATCATGAGATAAACATTTTAGTGCATTTGTTTTAAAGCTCAAAATACAAATAATAATAATGCGAGCTAATACATTTAAATATATAATCTAAATTAATTCATTCAATTTGAAAATGTGACAGTCAATTTAATGGCTTTGTGACAGCCTGTCAAGTGAAAGTAAAATAGTTTATTATTCTTTCTTGTAGGGCTTTTGTGCTAATTTTATTACTATATATGCTGTGACCCTTTGTACCACTGGACATACTATTTCACCTATCTCTGATTTACTTGTTAGAATCTTCAGAAACTGAGATTACCAAACCAAACCCAGGGATCTTTATTTCTACATTGCCAAATAAATATATATTACATATTTGATACAAATATAATGAATACATAACAGGAATAATTATTTCCCCTTAAAAGATGTTAAAACATCTTTAGGTGGTGTTAAAATCATCTGATCATATAATTGAAAAGGTATTATACAGGAAGCAATTATCTTAATGGAAACAGAACTACTTGAAACTGCTTTATGACCATGCCCTTTAGAAACAGCTTGCAGTTTTTAGTGCATATTGCCATCATTTTAAACTGTCAACACTGCACAGCTTATCTGACATTCTAACAGAAGTAACTTGTCTCATTGCTTCTGACATAGTTTTATTCAGTGGCCTTTAATTTGTATAAAAAACCTAACTGTATCCTAAGAAGTGAACTATGAAACAAGGGTTATGCTAGTGTAGCTGAATGTTGACTACAAACACACAAGGATTAAAACAACTGTGATGTTATATAGTAAAAATGGATCATTTCACTATGTGAAACAGGAAAAAGCGGTCATGAATGCCTCCCTTTCTCCTCCTAGCATGTCCCCTGCTTCTTTCAAAAGATAGCTGTCTTGACCTAACCTTTTTAATTCTGCCTTGTTCCAACCTAACATTGGCACTACTTTGTTGTAAAGTCTGCCTGGATAAACTAGGAACTTACCTGACCAGCCTGCCTTTCATTGTCTACTCTACCCCAGATTATCTGTGCCCCAGGATGGCACTGCTCTCTGGACTTTACCATCATCACTACAGTTCTGTCTCTGCTTTCCAGACTGACAACTTAAAGAACATCTTCAATCCATCCCAATAAATACTTAAGAGACTGGGATGACTTCAGAAAGTTTTAGCAAAGGAAACCTGGGTTTTAGAAGTAACAGAATGTATGAGCTAATTAATTACTTAGAGAAAAACAATTATTTCACCCAAACAATGTAATGCTCAGTATGTTACCTGCCATAAGAAAGAAAGCATCTGAAAAATCTCTACAAGCTATAAAGCAAACGTCTTATGATGATGAAAACCCAGAGACAGAACATAACCACCATCAGGGCTAACCACAAACAACCACAGGTCATTTGCCTTCCAGGATTTCCATGAGAATTCTGAGGCTGTGCTTGTCCACAGGAGGATAAGACGGTATTTTCTAGCTAGCTTGGTCTCTACAAGCCAACAGTGTAGCTTCTTATTAGTCAACCTATCACTCAAAGATACTGAGATCCAACTGTTTACTCTTTCCATCCTTGAGTCACTCATGTTTTAGGACAGGGAAATGTCAAGAGCAAAGCAGGCAATGCCTCACAGAGAAGACACAGGAAACGTGAACCAGGTGATCACTAAGGACTTCAGAAAAGGACTCCAAAGTTAAGTATGAATTTTCCTCTATTTAAGTCATTACAAATTGGCAACTCCTCATATTCAAAATGTGTATCCCAATGTAAAATAAGGTATTAGTGGTAGCAGCTGTGACTTCTGGCACATAGTACTCATTGTAATGGTGCAGCAAATGAAACTTGTGATGATTGTTAAGTCTTTGTCCTGGAAGTACTGTAAAGAAGACAAACTGCTTTAGTCTACTGAGAAAATTCAATGGTTACTCCATTCTAAAATGTGAAGGAGGTAATGTAAGACACTTTTTGAGACAGGATGTCATATAGTCCAGGCTGTCCTTGGACTTTGAACTCTTGACTTTCCGTCTCTGCCTCCCAAGTACTAAGATTCCAGGCCTGTACTACCATGTCTGCCTTGAGAGTAATTGTTAGTTTAAGACAACACATTGACCTATGAATACTAAAACCTGCAGTTTTCCTAGGACCAGGTCTTATGTAACAAAGTACAATGATGAGACCCAGGACATATTTTTGAAACTGGCTCTAAGCTGTCACAGGCTGAGCTCAAATAGTTAAAATTCTGTAAGATTAAATTAAAGCTCTTATAACAGAATATGATGGCATGAATCTAGGTGATACACAGCAAAGATAAAATGGGATATTTTTAAATTCCTGGAAAAAATCATTGACATCACCCAATATAGAACATTCGAAACAGTTTTTAAAACGCAGTGACACAGGAGCCATCTGGTGTCAAACGCAGCTCTAGTGTTAGCCAAGGAAGATGATACATACAGTACTGGATTGAAAGAGGACACCATAGCTTTGTAAATTCTGATTATTTAATTTTGGCAAATAGTAATGTATTATAATTTAGCACTTCGAAAATATACTTTTGTATTTAATAAACCACTGGGTCACACAAGGCAGTGGCCTATATGCATGCCTTCGCTCCATACACCAGGCTGCTGTTGCATTGGAGGCAATGAGTTCCATCCCGGGGATTGTAAGATCCAGGGCTGCAAATCACTGTGAATAAAACATAAAGTAATGAGAAACAATCCCCATGGTGCCACATAAGTTAACTTAACACCATGATAAGTTGTCACGCAACTTATCTTAATTTGGTTTTTGTTTGCTTGTGTTTTGGTTTGGTTTGGTCTGGTTTGGTTTTTCAAGACAGGGTATAACAGCCCTGGTTCTCCTGCATCTCGCTTTGTAGACCAGGCTGGCTCAAACTCACAGAGATCTGCCTGCCTCTGCCTCACAAGTGCTGGGATAAAAGGCATGTGCCACTGTAGCCAGGCTGTCATTGTTTTAAGACAATCAGATTGTCAAGGTTGTCCTTGAACTCCCGATCTTCCCAGAGTATGGGGATTATAGGCATACAACATCATGTCTGACTAATGTTCTTTATTTTTAATTGAGGTAAAATATGTAGGATGGAATTTACTACCTTATCCATTTTCAGTACTCCCTTTAGTAGTGTTAAGTATACTTGTATGTACACCAATCTCCAGAACATTTTCATATTAGAAAACTGCACGACTATGCCAACTGTGCAACTCTCTAGCATTTTTCCCAGCTCCTAGAAATCATCATAGTTCCTGCTTCTCTGAATATGACTACTCAACATTCCTCATATATGTAAAACATGTAGCATTGTGAATCTTAGATCAACACTATCACCTAAATAATTTTAGTGATCATATACTGTTGAGTTTAAAGCCTGACTGTATGATCATTAAAAAGTAAGCACCATATATAAAAGTAACTGCTTATAGGATAGTCCATAATAACTAGTGTACAAAAGGCCAAGAGCTGCAAGAGGACTGTAGCTTATTTCTAATCTTCTCATTTCAAGTTCTATTTATATCACTTGATAAATGTGTGATTTGGGGGAAATTGTTAACTTAGCTCAGTTTGATCATCCCACATCTGAAGACAATGTTATCACAAATACTGCCGTAGTTGTCCCTACACAACAGAGGGTAAAAAGTGCAGAAAGAAACCAAGATCAAATATCACTGATGACCCAGATAAGTCTCTAGCCTCCTCCTTCCTTGCTAGCAAAAGAAAAATAGACACAGTCAACCTCATAATAGTAATATGAAAATGAAAACCAAAAGTGTGATATGAAAAAGCAGGCACTCAACAAATACAAAATACAACTGCCTGTATTGACTGTATCCATTTCAAGTTGGGGCAAGTGTGTCACATGATTCCCCCAAATGAACTAAGGTGACTGAGGTCTCTGATTAACCAACTCTTCGTTTCCCTGTTAGAAGCATTGGTGAATGATTGTAGATTATGTTAAAGCATGGTATTATGGGCCATCTAACTTTTCAGTACCATGATGCAGTGCTATGTGGTAGTAATTAAAACTGCCTCATACTCTACTATTTTACTTTGTGTAATTCATATTTGAGATGTGTTTTCCAAAAATACAGAAATATTTTAACTGCCTATTCAGAAGAAGCATTTGCCATTCTATATTCTAGAGTTCTTCAAGTTACACCAGATGATTTATTGGTGGAATGATATTTCTAAAGTCAAAAAAGATGGTTATACAAAGTTACAACTTTTTTCACTTAGTAATACTAAGGATCCTTAGACACTTAAAGTATATATCAAACTTCCAATGATGAGGTACAATGTTACATCAAAAATACACTTTCTCTCAAATCAGGTATTAATATTTCTTTAAAAACTAATATAGACATGTTAAGCAAATACACTAAAACTTCTTAAATCACTATGAAAGCAGAAAAGAAATCTATATGCAGTGTTTGCAACCTATTTCATACTGACTACCACAAACAACTGAGAGTGGCATGAAAATATCTGGGTTCAAGATAAAATCAATGCTCTTCTAATAAGTTGAGATTTAAACATGATCAAAAATGCACAATAACATGGAATCCTTTTCTGTCGTACTCTTTCCTATTACTGACATCCTTAAACATTTTGTTCTGTTATGTGGAGTTAAAGAAATTTTTTGAAATATAATTTAAATCTTAAGGATAATATTAACAAACTACATTGATTGAATTAGGTCAGAAGGAAGCACTTGGTGTCTAGCCAGTACTGACATTAAAAAAGATATTTGGAAAATAAACTTTTACAAACTTTGAATGAGGATGTCAAAAATGTATTTATTTGTTTGTTTATTTGTTTATTTATTTATTATGTACACAGTGTTCTGCCTGTATATATCCCTACAGGCCAGAAGAGGGCACTAGATCTCATTACAGATGGTTGTGAGTCACCATATGGTTGCCAGAAATTGAACTCAGGACCTATGGAAGAGCAGACAGTGCTCTTGATCTCTGGGTCATCTCTCCAGTCACAGGGGAGGTCATAAAAGGAGAAATAAAGTTTACAAAATGAAAGTTATCTTATAATTACACAGTAAAATTAAGACTTAATTAAAAGCATAAAAGCAATTGTCAAAGAAATGTATGAAACTATTTCAGATATATTAATTATATATGTAAAAAATCATATAACTTGATAGGAAAGTATAGGAGAATTTAAAATTTGTGTATATTATAAAATATCCAAATGATCAGTCAATATACTTGGAGTTGTATCAGTAAAAACTTCTTAACTATATCAGTAATCTAGGCAATGGAGACACATCAAAATATGCTAAACTGAGAAAAAAGTCATCAAAGAGCTATCAGAAAGCATTGGGCCTTCATCTCTTTATGGATACATTAAATCCACTGACAATTGGTCAAGACAACACTGCAAGAGAGCTCTGGAAATTAGACACTTATCTACAAAAAACTAATCAACACAAAATCAAAAAAAATTCTATCTTCAAAATGGTGAGAAATCTTATGTTGATTTTAGTTACTCTTGTCCCCCTCAGCCCAGCAACACAACTCTGTAAGGTTATTGCATACATGAGAAAAACAGTCTACTCAGTCCACAGCCCTAACCTCAGGGCGTTCTGAATGTATACCATGATAGCACAGCTCTGACCCCCAGTCATGGATGGTTTCTGAAAACCACAAATGCAAAAAATCACTGCAGGATGCAAGAGAAACATCTAAAGCTTACAGAAGAGCAAGGAGTAAGACTTAGAAAAAGTGAGCATTTACATGCATCCTTTAGACGATACAGAGAGAAGTGGGAGAAAGCAAGCACATGCACAGGACTAAGGATATAAAAGATGAACATCAGTAATTGTTAAGGGAAAAGAAAGTTAAAACTAAGAGAGACAGCACTTCCCATTTATTAGAATAAGCAAAAGTTAGAACCGGACAATGAAGGTTGGTGAGTGTGCTGGAAACGTCACAGTTTTAGTGGGAAGAGAAGATGTTGATGTTGTATATGGGGGCTGGGAGGACATAGTATTTAGATTTCTTTAAAAAATAACACTAATGTGACCAAATAATTGAGAGAAGCAACTCAAAGGAGGAAAGATAAAATTGAAGACCCAAATACAAGCTACATAACTTCAACCACATAATGTTTGACAAAGATGCCAAAGAAGAGTGGAAAAAAGCATCTTCAACATATGGTGCTGGAAAACCTGGATGTCCACATATAGAAGAATAATTCAGCCTGTCTACACATTGCACAAAAACTAATTTCCAAAGGATCAAAGGAGTAGATGTAAAACCTGAAACTCGAGAAGACGACATAGGTAATACCCTACATGATACAGTTATGTTAAATGACTTTCTGAATAGGAATCCATTAGCTTAAGCATGAAGACCAACAACTGACAAGTGGGACTTCATAAAACTATAGCTTTTGCACAGATAAAGAAACTATCACTTGGGCAAAGAAGAGGCCCTCAGAATGAGAGAGAATCTTTGCTAACAATAAATCTGACAGAATACTAATACCCAGAATGTATAAATATAAACAACAACAAGACATTTAAAAATGGGCCTTGTATCTGAATAGTAAGTTTTCAAAGGAAGAAATAAAACATGGCTACAAAATAACTCAAAAAATATTCATTATCCCTAGCAGTTAGAAAAATGCAAATTCATACAACTCTGAGATTTTATCTTACTATAGTCAGATTGACAAAACCACTAACAAAAAATGATGGAGTGGATGCAAAGAAAGGGGAGTTCTCATTTACTGTAGGCAGGACTGCAAACTTGTACAGTCACTATGAAAATCATTGTGGAGAATTCTCAAAAACAAAAAAATAAATGTACCATATGACATAGCTATACCACTCCTTGGCATATGCCCAAAGGACTCTATATCCTAATGCACAGCTACTTGCTCAGCCATGTTTATCAACACTCTATTCATAACAGCAAAGAAATGGAAATAACATATATGTCCTTGAAGAGATGGATGGATAACGAAAATTTGGCACATATGTACTATGGACTATTCCACTGCAAAGAAAATGAAATCATGAAATTTGTAGGAAATGGATAGACCTAAAAAAGATCATATTTAGTGAGTTAGCCCTGACCCAGAAAGACAAACATCACTTTCTCTCTGTCATCAGAGCCTCTTAGAGCCAAATCTTTAGATTTAGGAACATATCCTGCAGTAACTGCAGAAGCCAGGAAAGTCATATGGGACCATTACTGGGGTAGTGTGGTTGGGAAAGAATAGAAAGGGAAAGCACAGGCTACAAATTATAAGATTAATGGGAAAAGGGAGAGTGTTAATTAGGGAGAAGGGAAGGAGATAAATACAGATACAACCTAAGAGAAAAGGGTTGGGAAAATTTTTCCAATCAAATGGACTTAAGAAAGAAGTTGGTATAGCTATCCTGATATCTAACAAAATAGACTTCAAACTAAAATCAACCAAAAGAGACAAAAAAAAGACATTTCATAATTGTCACAGGAAAACTCCATCAAGAGAATATCTCAATTCCAAACATCTGTGCCCCAAATACAAAGTCACACTCATACGTAAAAGAAACATTACTAAAGC
>LOJH01013707.1:0-19565 GCA_001685095.1 Ellobius talpinus
GGGAGTGGGCGTGGCTTGCCTCTTAAAGAGTCAAAAACCATAACACCAGGTAAATAAAGATGAATGAATTCTAGCAATAATTCTGCTCTAAGCAGGTTTCCATTTGGAAAAACAGAAAGGTGTACAGCTAGGAATGGCATTGTCCTGGTATAATGGCCTCTTAGGAGTTCACATCTGGGTCATGGAGCCTTGCTCTAGCACTTAGCAGAATGTTTTACTGTGCATTGTTTACACATTATGCCCCCAAGGCAGCTTAGCTAATCTTTATGACAAAAACAGCTTGCAAAACCCAGGACCAAAATAGAGACTGCATATTTATTGAATTAGTGTAGAACTGTGTATGTGATCATGGAATGGCTGAACACAACAGGTCTGTGAACAGATATCTCTTGGCCTCAAGGGGCTTCCAAGAGGCCAGGTGCTGGGAACAGAGGAGAGTCAGCCTCATTCCTGCTGTGAAGTGACACATATAGGTTGTGCCTCACTCCTTGAAAGACAACAGGCCCCAGATAAAAGGGCTTCGGTGCTAGGTTCCTTGGTCTTCAATCATGTCACTTTTCTTGGCCGCTTATTCCTCCACTAAGGCAAGTGAACGTTTGGCAAGAAGAGAAGGAAAGGACAGGATGTAAGAAGATGAAGGAGTAACTGGAGGCTGAGGGATGTGAAAGATGTCACAACCCGAGAAGCCCTGGTTTTCAGAATCCCGCTTTGCTATTTATCCATTAGAAAACCAATGTTGTAGGATATGACATACGCCCACCACCTGGATGTCAGAGATTAGAAATGACAAACCATCTGTTTCCTTCCAATAGTTTTGGAGCCCATTTAGACAGAATACTGCAGTGATAGGCAGCAAGGAAGGGAAAGAAGAAAATATTTAGACTTTACTTTGTTCCAAATCAGTTTCCTTTGTAGAAGGTAGACCATCAAGCAGCTCTTTAGAGAGGGTACTTTCCTGTGACATACAGGAACAAGAGAATGACAAGACTCAGACCTTGGAGTGGTGAATTGGTTTCTTTCCATGTCTCAAGTTGACTGAATTTTGTCCAGCATCTCCTGCCAGCAGGTTCTTCAACCGTGTTAGTTCCTTTTCAAGCTCTCCCAGAGTGTGATCTAAAGCACCAATGCCAGCGTTCAGTCAAATGCCTTCCTCAAGCTCTGTCTACTGTATCTTCAGCTCTGAAATTCAGGAAAGCTTCAGGGCTGGTAGCTGCTGTCTGGGCTCCTCAAGGTCCTGTGTTCTCCCTGCTGTTCTCCCTGTCTGGCCCAGAGCCTGAGCCAAAGTTTTTCTGAACCGCCTGGGGACTCCCTGTTACTGCCGTGGCTGTAGGGGTTGACACTGCCTTTTCTGCAGGGAGAAGTTAGCCCTGACTTGCCTCTGAACTTTTCCTTCCCTTACATTCTTCCATCCAAGAATCTGGGGAGCGGGGGCTCTTCTCTGTGTTCCACACAAACACTTCTAACCCCACACCCCTGCAGCCCCCTCTGTGACCCCAGGCTCTAAATTAAATAACTGTGGCCCAATCCTGCCCCCACCGCGTGCACATACACATGCACACACACATACACATGCTCCTCCTTCACCCTCCTGACACACAGTACTAACTCTTCTGATGACATCTTGTCCTGACTCCATTTTCTGTTTACATAAACAGTTATCAGCCTTCTACCCTAGCTCCCAACAGTCACATCTGCCTTGGCAACACATTGGAGAGTTTCATAATCTTGACCAATCCCCAGATAAACCAAAACAATTAATGTTTATATAAACAGCATAAACCAATATAACTGAGGAAGGCATATACAAAAAATAATTATGTCTAAAATATTTACTATATTCTGCCAGAAATGGATATTGCAAGTTACTCTGGCCCTCATCTAACTGGCATAGACTGTGTTTTTTGTGGTGTTTGTCTTTAAAATGCTCTACTCTGAGCTTCTGCACGAAGAGGCTTTGAGACATGAGCTGGCTCTGGCTCTTGTTCGCTGGTTGATAAAGGGTTCACATACTTTTAATAGGCTTAATCAGGGTGGCTTCCTGGATCTTTCTCTAATGGATTCTTGCAGTGCTTCTAGGCAACATGGCCCATTTCGGTTCCACACACCCTGGGAAATAGACTGTGACTCCCCATAATATGTAGGCCTAGAAAAATTAATGCATTCGTCATTTAATTTAGAAAAATCACCCTTCTACAAGTTCCCAGGTTGGGAACCAAAATGATGCTGAGATTTTATATCAATTGAATAAACACTTAAGTGTTATCACATGTTATTTTTACAGTTTGTGGAATGTAAGCAAGAACAAAAGAACTAACTGTATGGAGAAATGGAGGGAGCTACCTGGATAGAGTGTTTACAGTCTGGGGCTTTAGTCTGTTACTCCTTCACTTAAATCATGTGTGACAGTATTAGCCGAGAACTTCAGATCCCAGATGACTTCGGCTCATTGGAGAATGTTTGAAAATTATTATTTTCCATTAGGTGTGGTCATGATGCGTTGAGCATCTATAATGTTAAGTAATAATGACTTAATGATGCTAACCAGATAATTATCTTCATTCAGGGCGGACTCATAGCTTGTCTCTTTATATGCCTTTTCTGCAAGCTGTGTGGTGGAGATTATTTACCTTGTATATGTGATGAAACTAACCAGGGCTTGGAGAGAGTAAAGGACTTGTTCTGCCACACAGTTAGTTTGAGGGAGTCACAGACACAGTTCAGATGTCTGAGCACGGAGGATTTATCACTTCCCTGGCATGTTTCAGCCTCCTACTCAGGTTCTTTATTTCTTGAGATTAAATGAAAGGCTGTAGATTGTGCCTGATGGCGAGCAGCACCAGCACAGGCCCATGGTGAGTCTAATCGATTGAGACAATGGTCTCCCATCTTGCTGGTTCTGCTCTAGCTCCCCAAGTCTTCCCTCCAGGGTACTCAGAGTCAGACCACACCCACCTCTACCTAAAATAGTTGACCAGTTTATGAGGTCTTTACATCCACTCACAAAGCAGCCCCTCCCTCCTGTTCTGACGTCACTGGGCGATTTCAGTTCCCTTAAGGAGCTGCAGTCCCCCATGGCGTGTGCTATTCTTTCATAGACCCTCTCTTGTGCCTGCATGTTCTTCTCATTCCTTTCATCCCTGTGCGATTTACATCTCACATTTCCTTGTCATAAGAGCCCTTTCTGGTCTCCCTAGCCAGGTCAGCTCTTCTGTTTTCTCTAAGGATGCTGGCTTCAGAAACCTTCATTGTTTTGTAGATGAATTCCATCAAATACTAGTCAGGGTCATTGGCTATTTACCTGTAGCCATTTTTATAGTATAGTTTGACATCTTTTCCACTCAGTCAAATTATGTGGACTACTAGAGCTGTATGTGCATGGCTTTAAGTCTTTCCTCAGTTATCAGATCATAGTATGATTCTTTTTACCTACTCAGGGTTGAATATATATTTGCTGATGAATAAATACATGTATGGATGAATGAGTCAGCATAACCACCTTCATAGCTATCATCCTTCCAATATGTGTTGACCTGGAAATATTTTTAACTGCTGCAGCCCCATGGAACTACATATATGATGGAATTAAAAAAATGATAGAGCAACAGAAAGTTGGGTACTGTGAGGACCTGACTTTGCAAAGTCCATTTCAAACAAGGGGCTTCACCTTGTGCCATATAACGAGCTGGAGGGGCGGGTGATTTCAGCTCCAGAAATGTGCTGCCATAGCAGAAATTTGAACAGATACCCTAAAAATGGCCAATTAAGAAGATAGTGAGCAGGGCCATAAAATTTAATGAGGTCCACATGTCCTTGAAGATACCTTGTCAATAATTTATGGCTCTTTGTTAGTTTTTTGTACCCCAAAACTGACCAATGGTGTTGTCTGAGTTTTCTGTCCTGCCTGGTTCCTGCAATCGTTAAGTCCAAAAGAAATCACACAGAGGTCTACATTAGTTATAGATTTATTGGCCCATTAGCTGAGGCTTCTTATTAACTCTTATAACTTATATTAGCCAAATAACCCTCCAATATTAGTTGAATTACTGTCCATTATTCTTGTCTATGTTAGCCACGTGGCTCAGCACCTTATTCAGCGAGGCAGTCACATCTTGATTCTTCTGTGGCTGGGTCATGGACTGTGGACCAAGTTTTCCTCTTCCCAGAATTCTCCTGTTCTCATTGAATCTTTGGAGGCTGTGCCCCAGGATGCTGTGCTTCAGGATGCTGCTACCCTAGGATGCTGTGCCCCAGGATGCTGTGCCCCCAGGATGCTGCTGCCCCAGGATGCTGTTGCCCCAGGATGCTGTGCCCCAGAATGTTTCATCTCAGGATGCTGTGCCCCAGGATGCTGTTCCTCAAGATGCTGTGCCCCAGGATGCAGTGCCTCAGGATGCTGTGTCTCAGGACGTTGCTGCCCCTGGATGTTGCTGCCCCAGGATGCTGTGCCCCAGGATGCTGTGCCTCAGGCTTTGTCTCAGGATGCTGCTGCTTCCGGATTCTTGTGTTCCATGCTTTTACTCTGTACCTGTGTCTCTGGAAGAAATCATCGTGCTGCAATAATATTGCTTGTTTACCTTTTAAAAAATAAATAGAAATATGTACTGGTTTAAAAGACTGAAAAATATCTCCTCCATTTACCTTTTTATTTTACTTATTAGACTATAAGATCATTGAAGACTGTGCAAAGACATCACTATGAAAGGGGAAGAACCACAACTGTTCAATGTGCAGAGACTAAGAGGCGGTCAAGGGCTCCATTCTAAATGGGACATGTATATCATAGCTCCTTCTACCAAGGCTCGGGGATCTTCTTGGAAGAAGGGGCAGAAAGGCTGCCAGAGCCATAGGGAGTAGCTGACTTCGGCAAAAAAAATATTTTTTAGACACAACAGCACAGTTTGTTCCACACACGAATCCACAACAATTGGGACTTTATCACGAGATCAGCCAAAACTTCAGCATGTATTTGGAGAGGCTCATGAAATCACACCCCATCTAAGGTGCTATTATCATTGGACAGCTGCTGAGATAGGAAAGCCAGTTTTTTCAGGAATACAGGTCCCGAGGGGTTTGTCTTGCTCTAGTAGATGGTCCCACACCTATGCATATACAGGCAGCACTAAGTGGTTTCAGTTCATATTAAAAATTTTCTTTTTTAAAAAAGACAGAGAATACAAAATTGAGAAGGAAAAGTGGTGAGGTTATAGGGGAGCAATTGAAAGTGAAGGAATGGGGAAATTTGATCAAAACTCATTACGTACTTGTATGAATAACACATAAAGTGCTTTTAAAATGCCTATCTTTGTAGCATTGAGTGAGTCCACCTGGCTCTCAGGATAACTAAGCTGTCACTAAATCCTTTCAAGGATTGACAACCCAGAGTCCCAAACAGTTGCGAGTCCTAAAAAGTGTCTATAATGAAATAGAGAGCACCTCTGTCTATCTCTAGCTCAAGTAACAGATCTGCTTCTAGAAACTTCTTGTTGGATAATATGGCAATGAACCTTTACTCTGATATTCCCAAGCCTGAGACCTCAAAAATACTTCTGTTCTCTCAACTATAAAATAATGATGTGTACCACGGAGAGATGTTTTCTCAAAAACCAATTAATGACTTCCTCCTGGCAACAGTCTTTGCTTTTAATAAAAATTCCCTGTCTTGAAGGAACTATGGTTGCTTTCAGTATAACTTTAATAACATTATATCATGTGCTCATTGCTGTATTTCAGCATGCAATGAAACAAATCAGTCCATAAAATAATATAAGACATGTACACTAGATTATGTGTACATGTGTTCATCTGAATAAATCAGAATGAAATGGTATAATCTACAAGAGGAAATGCATCACACACAGTGGCTTGGTGTCTGTTTCTTAGATACAAAGCTTTAAATACCACAACCTGTTTCCTTGTGAAAACTGAAGTTGGTGTGGAAGACAGGAATGTAAATGATCAGAACACATGACAATCTCAGTGACAGACATGCTTCAAGTGCTGCCTGAGTGCCAGGTGAGTCATGGCCATCACTGTTCTGGAGTTACCCAAGACTGTCATTGGAGTTGTCTCAAGCAATGAGCCAGAATTCCCATGTGGAAAGAGATGAAAGGATGTTCTGGGAAGAAGAAAAGACACCTGAAAAGGCCTGACAACGTGGAAGAGCAAGGCATGTGAAGAGGGTGAAAACCGCTTTACTTGAGTTCGCTTGTAGTTGTGGGACGTGGTGGGCGAGGGGGAGTTGGTGATACTGAAAGGGGCATGAGCTTAGAAAGGCAGAATGGAGCAGCTCATGGAGGGGTCCATGTTCCTGCTAAGGAACTGGTTGTTTTTATAGCAGACAATGGAAAATAAATAAAATAAGATGCCTTTATCTTATTACTTTAGGAGAATCACTCTTATGACTACTTTCTGATAAAGTCTGGATGCAGAGAAATAATGAGACGATTATACTACATAGGAAAACAGAATCTTGATAAACGTGTGTGTGTGCATGCATGTGCATGTGTGTGTGCATGTGTGTGTACGTGTGTATGTGTGTTATACATATGTCCTTGAGCTTGGTATGTGTCAACAAACACCTGTGGAGGTCAGAGGTTGGTCTTGGGATACATTCTCCTATTGTTTCTCTTGATATAGGGTTTCTCTTTGAGCCTCAGGCTCATAGTCAGCAAGGCTGGCTGGCCACTGAGTCCTCAGGGTCCTCCTGTACCTTCCCTTCAGCACTAGGGTTACCTGACTCTCATGTGTGTGCCAGTTATGTCCTCATGCTTATGTGGCAAGCATTGTACTGATTGAACCATCTCCCCCATCCTGGAACCACTTAGTTTGAAGATGCTGCCAGATAAGGAATGCCCTTTGGAATAGCTTGAAACCTTGTTGAAAAATATTTAATATGCCACATTTATCACTGCCTTCAGGCAATTGCAACACTAATTCTAGTCTTAACCATTGACAACCTTGTGTATTTATGTGTTTGGGGGAGCATGTGTATGTGACAGAGGTCAACATGAGTTCTTCCTCACTCATTCTATACCTGCATTTTTCTGAGACAGAATTGCTCACTAACCCTGGAGATCACTACTTAAGCTAGGTTGATTGTCCTACAATCCTCAGGGATCTCCTGTCTTTGTCTCTTTACTGCTGGGATGACAAAATAAAATAGCAGTGCTTAGATTTTGACATGAGAATGCTGGAAATCAGAACTCTGGTCTTATTGTTTGTGTAACAAGCATGTTACAGAATGAGTCATTTCATGGCCCACCAAATGATAACTTTTAATTTCTAGGACCCTATACATAGCAGTAGGAAGAATGTCAAGAGTTTAACATTGTGCTTTCAATCCAATGAGCAGTGTCTGAAACTGTATTGTTGAAAACTGTATGACTAACTAAACCCTAGCCTTCCCTACCACCATTTCCCTCTATGTCTCCCTGCAAGTTACAAGAAGTGACAAAGCTTACAGTGTTCCTCTTGTTTATCAGCTCATTCTCTAGTGAGCTGAGATATGTGAGCCAAGCCCAATGTCATGCCCAATCTTCTACTCACCTATCATGAATCTATTAACAGATTCATCTCTTGTCAGGATATATACAAACAGGAGCACCATAGCTAGCTATATTTCCCTTAAAAAACATGGATTCCACAAAAGTTAAATGGAAGAGGCAAATATTAGTGTTCAATAATACACATCCTAGATGTCAATCAGTATCAGTTCTCAGCTTTCCTTGTTTGCTGTTTCCACACTACGCATGATAAATCAAGGTAAGCAAACCTTGGCTAAAGGATGTGATCAGAGAAATAATTTAAAGGAGAGAGATCATTGGCCCTGTTGGATCCACCTAGGATTTCATCTCTCCGAGGCAGTCCTTAGTATATGAAACCCAGATGGATTTCCTCTGCCTGGGCTTTAGGATCCTTATCTGTAGAAGGGCAGAGTGGGACCTGGAAACGCTTGAGGGTTTTGGTTGACATGCATTCTGAAAGTCTGCAATCCTATTGAAGTGTGGGTACTCTTTGGAATGAGTGATGGGAATGAGAGCTAGGACTCTGACGTCATATTGAACTAGGCAGACTTCATCTTGGGAGAGACTTCAGAGAGATGATTGGCATGTGCACTGTAGGTCATAAAGAGCTTCCATAACCTACTATCTAATTTTGTCCCAAGGAGAGCCTGCTAAGGTGTTACCATTCCCGCCATTTCATGAAGAAACTGAAACACGGAGAGTGAAATGACTGTAGTATTTTATGTTAATTGTCTTGTTTAATTCACGCAATAATCTTAAGACCTTCCACACTTACTCCTCCTTCTCACTCATTAGTCCTCCTCCTTCACTTTCTTACCAGTTTATAGACAATGGATCTGGGCTTATGAAACTAAGAAGATTTCACCTCATTGAGTTACAACTACATCTACACTTAAAATATTTGCTTACAAGTTTGGTGAGAATACAAGCGACTGTAGGGGCTAGCGGGTGGTGGAAGTACATGAAATGATCAAGGAAAGACTATTAGCATTTTCTTTTAAAGATTTATGTTTGTTTATTCATGTGCACAAGGGGGTGCCTATGTAAGCATTTGTGGATGTATGTATGTGGGTGCTGATGTCTAGACCTGCATGTGAAGGCCAGAAGAGGATGTCAGGTGTCCTCTTCCGCTACTTATCACATGGTCGTCTAAGGCTAAGTCTCTTCCTAGACCTGGAGCTTCATAGCTGGGCTAGGCTGGAAGCCAGCATGCCTGCCCCAGTTATCCTCCTGCCTTGATTTACCCCAAAAGCTGGAGCTATCGGCTTTTTCAGGGAATGCCTGCCAGGTTGTTAGGCAACTGCTGGGATCTGAACGCTGATCCTCAGGATCACAGAGTACATGCTATTAACCATGGAACATCTTCTCAGTCCAACTGTTGCTTTCTTTTTAACCATAAAAAGAATGCAAGAAAAATAATATAAGGAGACTTGTACTTTAGATTGCATGGAATATATGGAACAAAGAATGATGAAACTTTGGAGACTAGGAAATTGTATGCCCTATTTATGGGAGGCAGCTGCTGTCGGGCTGATGAAAAGCAGGCTTCCCTAGACAGATTTGATTTTTAAAAGAAAACCCGGAGATCCGGAACCTTAACTAAAGTCTCTTTATTTATAAATATTAGTTACTACTTCTAACAAGATCCATAGAAACATAGCAGATACCCACCTTGTGTTTATGTGGCTTGGGGGCCACCTTGTTAGTTTTTTTCTGCACTGTACTGTCTCTAAAGGCTGCTCCATCACATTATGTGGCTTACACTGCTTTGGAAGACAGCTCTACAGCATCTGCTGGGAACCTGCTGCCCCTCAGCTTCAGACAGGGTTGGAGCAGATGCCCACTGACCCAGAGGCATCTGTTGCTTGTGGCATGCTTATTCTTGAGAGGGTGCTGGATATTTTAAACATTATTCTTGGGAAGATTTTTTTTTAAAGAATTTTCTGTAGTCTCCATGACAACTGTAAAAAGGAGATTGAATTTTATGTATTTTACAGAAGAGTAAATTAGCATCTAGTTCAGTTACGAAGGTCCCCAAGCTGTAAGTCATCAACACAAGACACCAGAGCTTGGATTCCAACTTTTCGTCACACTCTAAAGCTGACTCGATTTTAGACTTTAGATTAAACTGAGTTAGGTTAAGGGATACTTCTGTTGTCGCCTCTATCTTGTGAGAGTCTGGGGCAAGGAAAAGATAAGGTACGGAGCCATTTTCCAGAAGACATGGTGCCGCCACTCCTTCTCATCCCCTTCACCACTGGGTCCTGCTGGGATAGAGGGAAACTGACAGGAGGAAGAAAACAATGACCTGCTCCTTCACAGCCTGGAAGCTTCCACACTAAGGCAGTACACTCCCAACTCTGTAGGTGACTGGATGGACAGCACATGGGGAGGGAATTGGCTGGTGGAATGCTACCTTGGGCAGATGCCAATCAACTGTCTCATGGTCTGAGCCAGACCCACAACACTTTATATAAACACAGCCCTCTGCTCAGTTGCCTTAGCCTGCATGACTTTGTGCCTGCTGAGGAGGGTGAGTCCGGGATCTGGGTCCTGGGATTGTGCTGGGGGTGATATTTAGGTGATATTCAAGGGGAAACTGGGACAGAAATTTGTCAGCCTGAGGAGAAAAACTGACTAAGGAATATAAGACATGCAGAATTGATGAGAATTAACAGGCTGTAAAGCATATTCAGCTTTGACAGCCCCTGGTTTCTTCTCCAGATACCATTTTCTTCTGTTAGTAACTTGTCCTCGGGGAAGGTACACTAGTTATCTATTTTGTGTGAGTAAAGACACCTGAGGACGGATCACCTTCTCTAGGGACACAAACTTAGACACTTGCTACAAATGGAAAATGTCTAGCTCTGTCTTCCAGTGGATGCATTTTTGGCCTTTTGAGAGCTTGTGAGTGGTGCTATGTTGTATGACTCAATGGCCAAATTAGCCCTGTGCTGTGCTGCTCACCAGGCTGCCCAGATACAGACAGGTAGCTCTGGGAAGAACAGTGAGTGGTATCTGATGTGTTTTCTTGTAAGCTAAGGGTAGTATAGGAGAGTATGACTGAATGTCTTAGATCTCGCTGTTATGACCTTGCTATGTAGATCCACAAATGCGCCTGAATGTCCTTACACAAAGCCTCGAATGTGACAAAGGATCTGTCAGTCTCTGGATTACCTCAGTTTAATTAACTCTATGCTACATCTCAGAGGGTCTGGGGAGAAAATGTTTCTGAAGCTAGCAGACTGTCACCCTCCAGATCACTGATAGCAGTGAGCTGTGCTGCATCTCAGAGGGGCTGGGGAGAAAATGTCTCTGAATTCAGCAAACTGTTACCATCCAGATCACTGGTAACAGCGACCTGCCTGGGCAAATGCTCATGCTAATCCCAAGGCTAGTGTGTTTTGTGTTTGAGGTATAAATGGATTTGCATATTTCTAGAAGGGTCTATTAAAATAAGCTCACTTAAAAAGATTGAATGCAAGGCAGCAAATATTAAACTCCAGGCCCAAGAGGTCTGGAATCTGCCTGAACCCTTTGCTTTCAGGGGACTTTTTGATGAAATATGAACCTACATGATGCCTGTGTTTTTGTTTTGATTTTTGTTTTCCCCGTGTTCATTTTTACACACATGTGTGGGATGTGTGAGGAAATCCAGGCTTCTGTGGGTGTGGAAACCTCAGTTTGGGCTATGTATTGTAAGCAAGCTGCCGCCTGTTCTTCCTGTAGGGCTGTTCCCACCACCAGGCTGTGTAAGTGCAGAGAATCTGCTTCTCATCAGTGCTCTCTGGTGGCAGACATTGGCATGCCTACATTTATATCCAGCTGTGCAGAATCCAGCCTTTTTTTGCAAAACCGAGGCAGGTCACTAGCATGTGCTCCAACTAAGTCAGTACCAGTAAGAATTCTTGGATGAAGGTTGAGGGCATGTGAAGACAGGCCGGGGAAGATGCCAGGCTCCTGGCTGTAGATCCTAGCTCCTCCCTCGCAACTCTCAGCCTCTTGACCCTGGTTTCTCTACCCTCAGGTCTTGTTCACCCCCCTGCATCAGGACCATGTGTGATCAGCAGCAGATTCAGTGTTGCGTGCCAGTGCCCCAGTGCTGTGTCAAGGGTTCCTCCTTTGGTCCCTCACAGTATCCCTATGCCAACAACCAGGTGCTGATCCAAGCTCCATGTGGGATGCAAGTTGTGGAATATGCTGCACCATGCTCAGTTCAAGTTTCCCAGACACCATGCCAGTCCAGTGGCACTGAAGTGAAGAGCCAGGCTCCATGCTCATCTAAGACCACTAAGGTTAAATGTCAGGCTCCACGCCAATCAAAGACCACCCAGGTAAAATGCCAGCCTAAGACCACTGAGGTAAAGTGCCAAGCTCCCTGCCAGGCTCAGGTTTCCTGTGTTCAATGCCAGGCTCCATGCCAGTCTCAGGTTTCCTACGTGCAAGTCCCACAGCCTCTTCCGACCTACTATGTAGAATGTGCTCCGGTGTATTACACAGAAACGAGTTATGTGGAGTATCCGGTTCCAACCTATGTGCCTGCTCCAGCTCCTCAGCCTGTTCACACTTATGTAGAATGTCCCTCAGTGGGCCAGGGTCAGGGAAGTTTCCCCACTCAGGGTCAGTACCAGGGCTCCTACGGCAGCTGTACCTCTCAATCACAGTTACGGGGTTCTTACAGCAACTGTGGTCCACAGTCTCAGTCCCAGGGTTCCTACAGTCGCTGTGTGCCACAATTCCAGTCTGGGCCCTCCTACACCAGCTGCGGCCCCCAGCGCCAGTCACAGGCTTCCTATGGCGGCTGTGCCTCCCAATTCCAATCTCGAGCATCCTACAGCCACTGCTCCTCCCAGCGTCGGTCTGGGGCTTCGTTTAGCACCTGTGCACCACAATGCCAGTCCCAGGGCTCCTATGGAAGCTTCACTTCACAGCAGCGCCCGTCTCAGAGCACCAGCAGATGCCTCCCTCCTCGTCAGCTGCAGCCTTCATATCGAAGCTGCTCTCCACCAAGACGTTCCGAGCCCTGTTATAGCAGCTGCCTGCCATCCCGACGCTCTTCAGGCTCCTACAACTATTGCACCCCACCCCGCCGCTCAGAGCCCATCTATGGCAGCCACTGTCCTCCTCGAGGACGCCCTTCAAGCTGTTCTCAAAGATGTGGACCCAAGTGCAGAGTAGAGATTTCCTCACCCTGCTGCCCCAGACAGGTTCCCCCACAGAGGTGCCCTGTCCAGATTCCTCCCATCAGAGGTAGATCTCAGAGCTGTGGCCGGCAACCCTCTTGGGGTGTCTCCTGCCCGGATCTGAGACAGCCACAGCAATTCCCAAGGTCTTGCGGCCCACAGCGTCGTGCCTGGTCTCCAGAACCATCATGGCAGCGGTGTCCAGTTCCTGCACCACGTCCATGTCCAGAGCCACAGCGTCGTGACCGGTCTCCAGAATCATCATGGCAGAGGTGCCCAGTTCCTGCACCACGTCCATGTCCACGTCCAGAGCCATGCCCAAGTCCAGAACCCCGGCCATGTCCTCCACTGCGGCGATTTTCAGAACCATGTCTATATCCAGAACCATGTCCAGCTCCTCAACCAGCACCATGTCCAGCCCCACGTCCAGTGGCACGCCCGCGCCCAGTTCACTGTGAGAATCCAGAACCACGTCCACAACCACAGCCTTGTCCATATCCAGAGCCAATGCCGCATCCTGCACGCTGCTCCAGCCCAGAGCCTTGTGGGGAACCCATGAGTTGTACCAGTCCTTGCTCAGGCCCTAATCCAGTTCCTTACCGCCAAGAACTAGGCTGTCATGAATCTAACCCGTGCCGCCTGGATACTGAAGGTCCGAGCCCATACAGCTGCAACCAGGGGCAAGAGAGTAACGACAACTATAGACCTGATGATTCCTTTCTGGGGACACAGAGTCTAGGTGGTTGTGGAGACCAAGGAAACACCTATGGCGGAGCGAAAGGTGGGTCTTATGCTGGAGCAAAGGGCGCTTACTTTTAAACAAAATGTAGTTCAAATGCCCCTGCCGCAGGCTCTTTAGAACATTTTCCCTTCTCATCTGGTCTACATCGCTCCACAGATGTTGAGGTGGTCCCTGCTTCAAAGCTGTGTTTCAGACTCCTTGCGTGTCCTCTCAGGTTTCACACCCGAGTCTCAGACATCATTCCAGCTACGTCTCACTCCTCCTCCGCCCTCAGTTTAAATTCTAACTAGACCAGCTTGGCCACCAGGGTGTTCCTTGGGTGTTCCTCCTGACATTCCCCAGAAGCTCTTGCCTCTGCAGAGGCTCGCTCCACCTGAACCATTTCTCACCCATTTCCCAGGATCCAAAACTGTACCTGTCTTTCAACACCTCTTCTTTGGAGCCTTTTGTTGTCATCGCTGCCTGTTCCCATCCACAGGAGCCTATTCTGACTTCTAGAATTCATCGCCCATAGCTCCATCCATTTAGCAAGAGCTTTGGAGTACTCCTGAACTAATTTCTCTTTGCAGTTCCTGCCTTTTCTGCCTGGCAACATTGTAAACTTTCATTCGAGTGGAGTCAGTATATCCTTAAATCTCTGTGCCTATCTTAGTTCAGGCAATAGTTGATCAAGGTTGTAGTTGACAGCTTGAGCTGTGTTCTGTCCTGTTGGGAAACTATAGGAACTAGGGCAAGAGGAGGATGAACAATAATAAAAACTGAATGTGTTCACAGTTTGAGTTCCGAGTAATGTCTTCTCTTTATTAGATGCCAACTTGCTGAGATGGTGTCTTTTTAAAATATGGTAAAATACATACAACACGATTTATTAGCGTAGCCATGCCAGAGCATACATATGGTTCAGTGGGGTGAATTATGCTTGCATTGTTATATTTCCATCACCACCATTCATCTATCCTGCAGGATGAAACACTCATTACCTCATTCTCCACTTCCCTTTAGCCTCTACACACTAGTGTTCCATTTTCTCCCTTATAAAATTTGACACTATGTGTCTCACAGGTAGACTCAAATGGTATTTGTAGTTTTGTTATTCACTTAGCATAATGTTCTCCAAGTTCATCTTCACTGTAGCATATGACAGCTATTAAGGCAGCATGGTACCATGCTGCATGTAGACACCATGCTTTATTTGTTCAGCAATGCATGCACAAGTACTGAGTTGCTTCCATCATTTGACTCTAGTTAGTAATGGTCCAATCAACACCAGTGTAAAATGCTTCTTTGAGTATTTAATTTCAATTAGTTGAGTAGATATCAAGAGATGGAGTTTCTACAGCACATGTTATGGCAGGTGCTGCCATGTTGCTTTCTGTAGTGGTGACATCATTCCCAGTCCCATCCCAGCAGTATCCACAGCAGTCCCATCCCAGCAGCACCATTCACAGCCCTACCTGAGTGTGCAGGTCTCACATCCTTGTCAACTGTTGTTATTTTCTGTGTTTTCTTTAAAAACCAACCATCCCAATGTGACGTAGTATGGATTTCATTGAAATGTATTATTTTGGTTTCAAGTTTATTGCACCGATTGCCTGAGCATTCCTTAATATAGTTGAAGCAGCTTGGCTTATGGGTTCTCTGTCTCAACTTCATGTCCTTGACTCCTGCTGATTGAGGGAGCAGGGAAGATGACTCCTCAGCTAAGAGCAAATGTGTTCAGGCCTGGATTTGGTAGTTGCCTGACTGTAGCACTAAGGCTGTAGTCAGAGCCGTGATACCTCTGGCTCCAGAGATCTAGGACAGGACACATGGAGGCTCTCTGTAAATATGTTTTCTTTTGAATTAACTTATTTTCACTTATTTATCTATTGTTTTTATTATATAGAAAGCAAAGTTTGAGCCAAATTCTTTTTGCTTTCAATTTGAATTTTCCAATTCAAATTGCTTTCAAATCCTATTATGCATGGTACCTTATGTGCAGCCTGGGGGAATAGAATCAAAGGGGCAGAAGATACAGAAGTCTAATTCTCCTACTCCCTGGAGATGAGGAGAGTGATGCCACCATGTGGACCTGGAGAATGAGCACATTGGGGGACAGACAGTGTGAGATGGTACCTGAAGGTCACCGTTGTCAATAGAGGATGATAAGGCTCCTCTGAAGAGGATGACAGCAGGGACAGGCTCTGAGATGCCCCTTGGAATGCCTATTCCAATGCCTTCTCCTCACGGGGCACATCCCAAACAACCTCAAAACTACAAGGCTAGAACTGAGAACACAGAGTCAAATCTTGGCTCTTAACATGCTGTTCCCTTGTCCCAGGGACCTAGTCCTACAATGCCAATTTTAGAGATCTAGAGGCTATGTATCAAAACCCTGTGTGGTTTAAAGGAAAACTGGGGCCTTTGTGTATGACTCACTCCTTCATGCACTGTGGACAAACAACCACTGTTTACCTGCTAGGAAGACATTGGTAAAAGTTGTTTATTATCACTAAACAACTTAGCAAGTTGTTTGGAGCAGAAATGTCAACATTGTTGTGTGGACTTTTTCAAGGAAACAAACAAGCATCTGCCCATCTAGGATGTGGCTCCAATGGCAGGCTGGAGAAATGATTCCATTTAAGTCTAGCTTGGTGAATCAGAGAGCTTAACTAGAGTCATTTAAAGGAGCATGGCAACTTACAAGTGCTTGAACAGCTGAAGAAAATGTCTTTCCCAGCAACCATTAACCAGCTCTATCTATTCAGGAAGGGGTCAGGCCTCCTTTTTCCATGACAGACATTAGTGGGCCCAATCGCTTGCTCCTGCAAGTTATCATGGCTCCTAAAAGTTCAGAAGGGCAATGGCCATGTCATTCCTGGAGGACAGCATTCATGACATTCTCCTCTTTCCTCCTATTCTTTCATTATTTCAACCCCTCTTCTTTAATATTCCCCGAGGTTTAAAGGGGATGGTTTAGATGCCCCTTTTACAGGTGGGTACTTAGCAATATTATTTTTCTCAGAGTTTTTTGATCAGGTGTGAGTCTCTATTGTAACTGATGACCACTGCATATAGAAGTTTACTTGACCAAGGATGACAGCAGTAATAGCCATGAATGTAAACATTAATGTTGAGAGGACAATTTGACAGACATATCACATCCATTTAGCAGAACAATGATAGTTGTTTCCCCACTAGGGCCTAGGGCTTTCCCATCTATCTGATTTTGACTGGACTCCTGGGTACCAGATGTGATTTCCCTTCTGTGGATTGAGCTTTAAGGCCAGGGAGAAAGCAGTTAGTTATACCATAAAAGTCATGATTGTACAAGTGGATGCATCTTGCCTAGCATGTTGGTAGGGTAGCGTGCAGAATCTCTAGCTGGGTAAGACTGTTGAGGGCAATGCTCTTCAGTAGCTTCTGACACTGACAGCTAGCCAGCAAGAAGGGAAGCTTCCGTCTCAACCTCAGCTTCATTTCTCTGCCCTATAACCAAGGCCTGCAGGGTTTTCAGTAATAAGGTCTGATTGTCTAGTTCCAGTGGGAAACTGACAGCAAAATTAATAGCCTGTATTTTGGGGGGTTCTCAGGGACCTCGCTGGTTAATAATTTGTAGTAAGGTAAACTACTCCTGGTGTTGGGAGTTTCATCTAATCACTTTGTGGCTTCTGGGAGCATCTCTGGGTCACTGTCCCTCCATCAGCCCTACCCGCCTGCTGAGAGGGCCTTGGCCTGGACATAATTTCCAACTGTAGTATATTTTCTTGAAGGCAAGACGTGTGCACTTACTTCTCGGGGTGGTAGTGATAATAAGGTTGTACTCCTGGGACAAGATTAATCTTTTCCACCTGCAATGTTATGTCAGACCTCTGGCCTTATACAAATCTTATCACATTTGATTTTGAATGACCCAAACAAGACCTTTTCCAACTCATAAAGACCATTTCTTACCATGGAATTCATCAGAACTACAGAAGCCCCATACCTGGTCCCTGATGAATCACCCGTTTTCTTAACTCTTCTGGGAATACAGGACTGGGCTCCAGACACTGCCTCACTCATGATCAGCTCTGCCGTGGCCCCTGTTCTTCCTCTATTGACCCCTCCTTGTACCTGGTATTCACAGACACCTCAGGTGGGAAATAACCAAGTATCCCTCATGTTGTCTCCGATTATGAAACCTTTGTCTTATTCAATTTCCACACTTTAGCACTCAGACTGATCTTACCTCCTCCCAAGTCCCACAACCTTGTGAGCTGTGCTGTGAGAGTCTCTTATTTCTTGTTTCTTTTCCAGTTTAAGCAGTTCTGGGGCATATTCTCTGATCATCAGTGTCTCGTACAGTTCTGTACTATAACCTCTATCTGCATGGTGTACTAGGGATGGATTTCCCTTCCTATATATTAAACATCAGACATGAGGGGCACAATCTGTTACCTCTACCTTACAGTCACCCTCCTCACTATCTTATTTTCCCCAAGGATTCAAATTTTCAAGAAGAGACCTGTGAAAGTCAGTCTTAGTTGTTAAGTCGACTGTGTCTGGAATCAACTCAAACCCAAGCAGCTGGACATTCCTGTGAGGATTTTTCTCGACAGGATCGTTTGAGGTAGAAAGGCCCATCTTAAGTCTGGGATCTACCTTCTTATGGAAGCCCACGTCAGAGGACATAGAATAAGGAAGTTTTCTCTTCATGCCACCTTGTCCTCACCCTTTCAAGCTCATCCATCCTGTTGCATTCCTCTTCTGGCACTGGAACCTACTTCTTTGGGGTTCCAGTGTGGACTGAAGACCAGCTGAGACATCCATCATTGAAGACTGAACAACTACCAGATAGATTTGTGACTTTTCCACTCTGGGGGAGCGACCATTGTTGGATTATCCAGGCCACAGTCTGTAAGCCACTGTAATAAGTCATATACGAATTTGAATGTTTATATTCATTATATCAGTTCTGTTCTTCTAGAGAAACCTGATTATGGTTATTTAGCATACATTTAATCTGTGTCCTTTCCTTTATGTCCCCCAACCCCACCTTAAGAAACCGTAAGTCAGCACTGTTTTCCCCTCCCTCTTTTTCACTATCTCTGCAAATTCTAATGCTAACACAGAGGTTATTGTCTATCTGTTTTTTCCCTAGCTTTTATTCCTCCTTTATCCAGACAAACTGTTTCTGGGCAGCTCAGCTTCAGTTGTATGCCCAGAACAAGGGCCATGCAACTGACATCACAGGCTGCCTAAGTAATATCCAGTCTTCCATGTGTTACTTTCAGGGACTGTAATATACTCTGTAGGCCATCAGCTGTTTTGAAGACACCCTTAGGCTCATAAGGTGGGACTACATTCATGAAGAAGGCATGTCATTCCATGCATCACAGCTGAAGACAGTCACCCTTCAGATGAAGTGGCATTAATTGCATGTATCTTGCCCATACCAAGTCCTAGGGTGACAAGAAACCAAGCCCTTCTATACTGCATGGGGAAGGATGGCCACAGTGAGATTGTTTCCAGGGTTGCCCCACCAGCAGACAGCTTAGCTTCAGCAAATACAGATACTCCAAGAGCTTCCCCCAAACTCACCTTTGGTTCTGTCACTTTCTTCTATGCTGGGCACAAAGTGTTACATGAACTTTCCCTGGAAACACAACAACAAAAGATTAAAGATGATTCCACATACCTATAACTTGGTTACCAATGAGTTCACTATGATTAGCATGGGTGAGGGGCTTCTTACAGGAATATGGGCAACTTATGAATGGCTATAGTACTGAAGAAAATGCCTCTCTCCTAACAGCAGTGAATCAATCACAAATCCTCAGCGAGAGTAACATTGACTGCCTATATATCCTTGCCCCACATCCAGCCAAACCAATTTTATTCAGGACTTGTGTGTAACTGCAGTTGCTGAGAGCTTGAGGTCACCAGCTGTGTCATGGCTAGAGGCAGGCCTACCAAGAGTGGCCCTTGTTATAAATGCAAACACATCTCATAAACTTACCAAAGCAGAGACATTGATAGGCTCTGTTCTGAGTAGGCCTCCAGTGTTTCTGTTGCCTAGTAATGTTTGGTCGTCATTGAATCAGTGAAACATCCTATGCAGGTAGAATACGCATGCATACACACACACACACACAC
>LOJH01013708.1:13597-26410 GCA_001685095.1 Ellobius talpinus
TGTGTGTGTGTGTGTGTGTGTGTGTGTGTGTGTGTGTGCGCGCGCGCGTATATACATGGGTGCACGTGTGTACAGGCTTGCACTTGCTTGATTTGGGTTTGAGCCATCATATTTTTACATGAAGGGTCTCTAGTGCTACCAGGAAGCAGGAGGCTTGCATGGTTTCATTTGGGTCCGTTAGAAACCAACACCGGCATGCTTTATCTCTTTACCATGGAGATTGTCGAGGGCGAGTGGAGTGGTGCTCAGACCAGGCATGGGTGGACACCCAGGGAACTTCCAGGGAACCCAGGCATGGCTTTGGAGAGCTTACCGGGGTGAGTGTGGGAAGGCACAGGTATCTTACTGTCATTTTAGAAGACATTTCCTGCACTCTTCACGCCAAACATGGTTGAAAGAATAGACTGATCACAGCGTCAAAGCTGGACCTGGTTTTAAACTCCTGTCTCCTCTGAGCCATCTCGAGACTAGCATGTCCATTGCATCATTTCATTGCCTACGGAATTCCCTTGGTGTGCAGGCAGGAACACTTTCCTCTCACAGAGAGGGGCAGAGGTCTCATGGTTGGGCAGGTTCTTGCCTCAGATGAAAGCGTTTTTCTCATCCCTCTCCACTGGAAGAGCCACGGACACAAGGCGTCTTAACATTGATGACACTGGAATCTGGTGCCGCTGGCATGCACTCCTCTGAGTAAAAACGGCTTTTTGCTTAAAAAGTAAATTACAACGGGTGCATTTTCCATCTGCCACAATAAAGAATAATTTCTCTTCCTTGTGCACAAGAGCTCCAATTATGATTTAATTCAATTCCGATTAACTGTGCTTTGATGGCATTTCCATTACATAAAAAAATAAATGTATTAGCCAAGCATAATGTGTTTTGACTATAGTTCTGATGTTAATAAGGAGGCTGTTTGGCGGCTATGATCCCACACTTCATTCGGCAGTTGTAAAGAAAGGGAAGAGAAAAGGGGATGAGGCAGAATGTGAAGAAATCCTAAATACTAGGGTGGCCACGATTTTCAGGGGGCACCAGCAAGGCCTCATGGGTTTGTTCTCACAGCCTCTGACTGAGATACTTCTCCATGTGCGGTGGTTGTTCAGTGCCCTGGAGGTTTGTAGGTGGAGGAAGGATGGCGGGAACTCCTGACCATGGAGCTGACAGCATACCTGTAAACTGTATGAGTCAGTGGGAACAGTGCATGGGTAGGGCTGTATGAACCAGCATGAGCAATGCCTCTTCCTTTTTGTGGCCTCTGAGTCCCAGTCAGCCCTTTGCCTGAACTCCCTCTCCTGGTCTCCAGCTGGATAGTCCCCTGGCAATGGCCCTCATCAATCCAAAAAGTTTTTAATCCCTTCCTGGGAGAGTCCTGATCTTTCCTTATACCTGTGATTTTTCCAATGGGCCCTGACCTGGGACTCACGGGAAATGTGTTGGCTGGAGCCTGTTTGCCTTCATGCCCACCTCTGAACCCTTTCTCTTTAATTCCTTGTAGCAGGAGCTGTCTTCTTCTGGGTTTAGAAGGTAGTCCCTTCCATTGGCAAGGTAGCACCAGCCGGAGGCAGGGTACTCTGTCTTCTAGCTGTGGCCACTTTCACAGAGAACCCAGCCCCCAAACTGGGCATTGTGCTCCATTCTGTCTGTTTCTATTGGTGTTGGATCTCTTTGTGATTTTATAGATGTAGTCTTTAATATATTCAGAAAGGTATATATGGACTGTGGTCGCATGTACCTCCCTCTGGCCCCTGCTCTCCTCCTCTCATTCCCACTGGGCCCCTTCTTCCCTTCTAGTTCCCCCAGTTTGATGCCGTTTGTTTTAAATCTCAGAGGTGGGGTTCCCTGTTTCTTGCTATTAAGTCTTCCAGTCACTACTTCTTAGGTTTCTTTGTACCCTGTAAGGAATTCTCCTTTTTTAACTAAAAAATACATTATTTAAATACTTATACATGTTTTGCTTATATGCATGCCAGCATACCACATGTATGTCTGGTGTCCATGGAGGCCAGAAGAGGGCATTAGATTCCCGAAAACGAGAGTTACAGGTGGTTGTGAGCACTATGTGGCTGCTGGGACTCGAAACCAGGTCCTCAGGAAGGGCGGTAAGTGCTCTTAACCACTGAGCCACCTCTCCAATTCCCAGAAAGGAATCCTCTAAGCACATTTCCTTTGTTTCAGATGCTCCAAGCAGTTTCCCTTTGGCTGAAATCAAACTTTCAAGGGGTGAAGTAACTGCCGAGAATAATGGCCATCAACTCTATGGGGACTTCAGGACTTAAAACTGTGTACACTGATTTACTCTATTTGGTTAGATTTGTCATCCAAGCATAAGTAGATCATATTGTACATATGGTTTGATCCTCTGTTAAATATATTGTGCAAACTTTATTTTCTCATTTGAATTCAAACATATTTTCATGACTAATGCTCAACTATAAAGGTCTATTCTACTTTATCAATGCAATCTTCTATTGAAAACTTGGATCTTCTTTGCTTCTTCACTCATTTAAATAATTACATGGAACAGCTTTAACTATGCCAGCTGCACAATTGGACCATCCTAATTCTTGTCTAAACAAACAGTAGCTAGTTGAAAATCTGCTCATCTCCCCTCCCGCCCCTAAATCTTCTAGAAATCAATAAAAAAGAGTTTCCATTTCATATAATGAACTTCAAGGAAATAATTCTGCCTCTGTTGGTGTGTTAAGCTAACCACACCAGGTTAGAAGCCACGCAGAGGAGAGGTGAGCCCATCTGTGAAGGGATGAGCAGACTGTCCGGGGACAGACCTCTTAGCCTGCACTAACTAACCCCAAGGCACTTCTACTGGCTCAGATCCTCTTCTGGCTCACCACATCTCTCAGATGTTAGATCTATGTTGTTTTCCACACTGAAGAGCTATGTCTTCATCTCTTGAGAAGGTTCTAGTCTTGCCACACTACAGCCATTATTTAAGAGAAGGGACAAAAACAAATATCAGATACTACAAGAAGGAGCCAGGAAACAGAAAGCAAAGAACCCATGTGATGGCTGAGTGAGCACGATTCTCACACGGTTCCATCCTTAGGAAAGGAAGGAACATGGTAGGGAAACGAGAGAAAGGAAGAAAAAGAGGAAGAAGAAGAAGAAAATCGTTTACAAAAGATGAAGGAAAACCCAAGTAGGAAGAAATACTTTGCCGTGGAACCATCCTTTTTTGTCTGGTGAATATGTATAGGTCTCATTGGTTAATAAAGGGCTGACTGGCCAATAACTGAGCAGCGTGAGGTTAGGTGGGACTTGCAGACTGAAAGAGAGGGGCAAGGGCAGAGTCGCCAGGAGTGTAGAGAGAAGCAAGATGGACTTGCCATGCTGCCACATGGCAGAGCACAGATAAGAAATATGGGCTAGTTTAAGTTGTAAGAGCTCGCTAGTAACAAGCTGAAGCTATCAGTCGAGCATTTAAAGTGAATAATAACTGTGTTGTTAATTGGGAGCTGGCCGACGGTTGTAACAAAAAGACTCGGCATACAATACATCTCAAAAAATATGGAAAACTTCTGCTTCGTGTGGCACTAGAAAACATGAGCATCCCACATTCCATGAAAACCGGTTCAGCAAGAAACGAGACAACCAACCCAGCACAGCATTAGGAGAATTCACGGCACTTAGAAAATTGACAAAAAACTGCACTATTATGGAAATAACAAATTACAAACAAAAAAATAACTAAATTAGGCAGTCGAAAATTGCACTGCTGTCATACTAGAAAGGCTTGCTGAAATAAGAGTGGAAGCTGCTTTTAAAGAACAGAGATTAAGGTCCTCCATGAAGGGGGCAATTTAAACATCAGGGTCACGGTGTCTCCGCTGAGGAGTCATATGTGGGACAGAAGACACATTTTCCTTCTGTCCGCTGGAGCAAAAGGGCAAACCACACTCCAGGGAAACAGAGGAGGTGGTAAGAATGATCGCCTGTTCCTACCAGGTTCCAATAATGAAGGCATCATCACTCTGGCAATAACCAGGGAAGAATAGGCTGAGTTCAAGGAGAGAGGTCAAGCTGACTTCAGACTTCTGCATGCAGACTTCTGTGCAGATGCACCTGATGCAAGCAGTTCCTAAGGCAGAACCCGAGGTGTTGCTAGGGGGTGACAACACAGGCCCTGAGCACCGTTTGCCTGACCACTCATTGTGGAGACACAAAGGGGAAAAAAATCATTCAAGCCCGGGGATGGTTCGGTGGGTGAAAACGCTTTTTACATAGACGAGGCTGGAAAGTGGAGCTTGTCCCCTGGAACCAATGTAAAAAGCCCATGTGGCGTTGTCCATCTGTAATTTCAGCCATCCTCCAGAGAGACGGGAGAACTGGGCCAGCTATTGGCAGCCGGGCAGAAACAACCATCTCTGCTTGCTTAAGGCTCTCTGCTTTAAGAAAGTAGGAGAGAACTAGCCCCCTCAAATTGTCTTCTGACCTCCACATGTGCCAAGGCACACACACACACACTCACACATACACACCCAGTCACACACACATACAGCACCCACCCCCGTACCCGCTCACTCATGTATGCATGCACATCATACAACCCACATACCATACACACACACAAATAAATACACTAATAGTAACAACAGTAACAAAGGAAATAGCAAAACGCAAACATCAGAAAGCAAAGTAGAAGAGCTCTGCTTTGATCCCATGACCAGAGAAAACCATTCCGCTGTGAGGCAGCCAACTGGGAGCATAGACAGTGGGAGCAGAGAAGATGCAGCCCAGGTTAGACAAGGTTGGAGCAATGTCTGCAGTAGCACGTGAGAGAGTGGGATCTCAGGGGGCTGCATATTTTATACACAAGCCTAAGGGAGGAATAATGTATTTTCAAGTTATTGAAAACCCAGAGATGCATGATCTATATAGCATACACGACATTCTGACGCTGTGAACCGCATGCAGTTATTTACAAAGTGGAGGCTGGAGAACCAGACTAAGTCTCACTGGCTTTTGTTGGCTTCTTTTAGCTTTGCTTTTTGAGACGGGCTCTCTAAGAACTCACTACGTACAGCCTTGAGCTTCTGATCCTCCTGCTTCTACCTCTCAGGTAGAAATACAGACAAACTGAGATGATGGAAATATCTACCATGCCCAGCTTATGTATTTACTTGGTGTTGAGGGTAGAACTCAGGGCATCACCCTTGTTAGGTCAGCATTCTACCATCCTAGCTACATACATGCCCAACCCTTGTGATATTTAAACAAGTTTAAGATTCTGTGTTGGGTCACATAGATTAACTATCAGCTACAGCAGGGAGCATGTGGTCCATGCGCTACAGGTTAGAACTTATATGAACCTTGTGTTTAAAAGAATAGATAAACTGCTGTTGAAATTAAGTTCACCATAAGGTGAACCAATACATAAAATTCTACCAGTACAAATGCCTTGGAAAAAGTCTGTCGATTAGTATTCAATCAGCTTAACTAAAATAAAACAAAGAGAAGCATCTAAATAAAATATTCTTAAATAAAATGCTTTCAACAAATAGAAAGCCATGGTTGAAAAATGATATGAATTTATACTGTTATGCCAGAAAACTTAAATATTATAAATATCAACACAGTAAAATTGCTAACATCCCTGAGGGAAAAAAAAGAGGGAAAATCGTAGAAGTGCTAATTTTCTCATTTTTCACAGAGAAGAATCCTTCAATGCTATTTAAGACTATATTAGAAAACACAGACTCATACTTTTCGAATCTTTTAAAAATTTCTCCCTGGAAGCAGGCTTATTTTATTTGCATATTTGCTACTGAATTTTGTCCTCCTGAATAGATAAATTGGAGCCCTAGGCTCCAGTCCCTCAGAATGTGACCCATTTGGAGACAGGGTTCTACAGAACTTAAATGAGGCCTTAGAGGGAGACCCTAAGCCGATATGACCAGTGTCCTTACAAGCAGGGGAAACGCTGGGCACAGACTTGAACAAAGGGAGAAGGCAGGAGTGGATAAGACAATCTCAGTTCTGCCAAGAGCTGGAGGAGAAAGAGGATTTCACAAGCACACACCCTGACCCTAGGCCCAAGCTACAAAATTGATACAACAGTTTTTTTCTTTTTTTTCATTGTTGTTTGTTTTAGTTTGACCTTTGGATTTTTAAAACAGGGTGTGATGTATCCCAGGCTGGTCAAGAACTCACTAGGTAGCAAAGGATGATGACCTTGAGTCTCTCAATGCGCTGCTCAAGAGCTGAGATTAGGTTCATTCTTTCCTGCCAGACAGCTTCACATCCTACCCCTGACCCTGGGAACTGTGAGACTGACTGAGTGTTGCTTCAAGCCACCTGATGGTCCAGGCGTTTGAAACAGTCTTGCAAATGGAACTTAGTGTTTTTAAAAGGATCGTTGCATAAATGTTGGAAAATCATGTCTGAAGTTTACTAATCCTCCAGCTTAATGTCAATGTCTATGTGTTTTCAATATATATATATATATACACACACACACACATTGGTTGTTTTCCTAGCTACAGCAATATGAGGGACTCTGCCCCAAGCTATTTCCGTCTCTGAAGTGCTTTCTAAACAACCCCACCTACCCATTTTCTGTCTACAGCTCCAGAAACTGAGTGAAATGTCACCTTGTTTTTAATGATGGTTATTACTACAAGATCAGATTTGGGTTGATTGTTTTGCCTTTTAACACTCACTATTGAAATGTTTTTCAATGTGCATGAATACTTTAAAAAATAACATTGCAATGAGAACAATCTTTTTTACCCCCCAGGTCTATCTTTCCCACCCCCTTTTTTGAATGCTAGGCACTGTTGCATGGTGTCTGAATAGTCTTCTTGATACATGTAGTTAAATTCCTACCCAGATTGCAATAGCTTGTGTTTATACAAGCAATGGATTAGGAGGTACGCTGTATTTTGCTACTTAAAATGTTGTTATTGTAACAACAATATGAGAGACTGAAAATATTTTAGACCCATTGTTTCATTTTAATTGCTAGGGGTTGATATTTTTTTTTTAGAAAAGGTTATCTGCATTTCTTGTTCTGGCTGAATTTCTAGACTTCCTCTGTGGTTGACTTTTATTTATTCATGAGAAGCGCAGAACTTATACCTGTTTGCACATTGTTTTTGTCAGGTATTTTGCTTTACTCTCTCCTTGGTTTTTAATTTATTATGGTTTTTTTGGGGGGCCCATTTTAGCCAATCCAGGCATGTACATCACACACCCGAAACCCCCGACTGCTCCCTCAACGTTCTCTCTCCCTACCCTTTGCAGTAATACATATTTTTTCTTCTCCTTTTTGCTTTCCCCACTTTGAGACAGAGTCTTATCTATTCCATGGTGATCTTCAACTCTCTGTGTAGCAGAGATGATCTGAACTGATGCGCCCCCTCTTCCTCCATCTCTTGAGTGCTGGGGATAATAGGTGTCCACCACCACACCTCATTTCTGTGGTCCTGGAATCAAGTCCAGGGCTTTGTGTATTCTAGGGAAGTGCCAACTGAGCTACAGTGCCAACTGAACTCCATCCTCAGCCCTTTCTTCCTGCCTTCTTTCCTGTCCCCACTCTCTCTTTCATACCCAGGATTGACCCCTAGGTTCATTATCCAGACGGGCCCTCTACTACTGAGCTAAAATACTCAGCTCACTTTCAGCATGTTGAAGTGGAAGAGTCGCTGGCTTTTAGTCTGCTCCCAATGATGCTCATTAACATCATACCTAAAATAAACTCATATCCATTCAGTATTAATTCTCCCTCCCCACTCAGCATGCCTAGCAACCAGTAATCTTTCTGTCACTATAGACTCTGGATGTTTTATCGATTTGTAATCATGCGGTCATGACTCATCCCTGCTATCTTCCACCTCCTGTGTTTTCATGGCTCACAGACACTGTCAAATGCCCTAGCAGTTTACTGCTTTTCTTTCTTATGGATACCGTGTTCTACCTGCCTGCATCCAGAAGAGGGCATCAAATATCATTGCAGGTGGTTGTGAGCCACCATGCGGTTGCTGGGAATTGAACTCAGGACCTCCAGGAGAGCAGGCAGTGCTCTTAACCTCTGAGCCATCTCTCCAGCCCAGAGTATTCCACTCCTTTTTATGGTGACAGACGACACATTGCATTGAGCAGACATGCAATATTAGGTTAATTTGTCAATCGTTAATCATTTGGATGACTGGCTGTTAAAATGGCCATCAGCTTAAAGTGTCAAGTCATTTTCCGTAATGTCTAACTTTTTTCATATTTCATATTCCCTATCGGCAATGTATGAGGTTTACATTTCATCACACTCTTCCCATCTCCAGAAATCATTTTCTACTTTTCTCTCTAATCATAATAGACATTCTAGTGAGCACGTAGCTCACGGGCTCGTCACAGCATCGATCTGCATTTCCTAATGAATAACGACGCTGAGTTCTCTGCACGTGACCTTCGGGTCACTTGCGGACTTTCTCTGAAGAAACATCTACCAAGGCCACTGCACACTGTAAAAGTTAAACCATTTTGTCGAGTTATTTCTTATGTGTCCTAGATGCCAGATGCTTATCCAAAGTTTGATTTGCGAATAATTCCTCCCATTCTGCTGCTGGTCATTTCGCTCTCTTGATGGTCCTCTAGTATGGAGCAAGTCAAATCCATCTATTTCTTCCTCTGTTCCCTGTGTCTGACTTATGACATTTAAGACTCCATTGGCAATCAGGGATCATAAGGAGAGCACATTAATTTCCCAGTCTACATTTAAAAATAATTCCATGTGTTAATCCAGTAGTTCCAGCATTACCTGAAGAGATATTATTTGTTTTTCAATTGAATGAGCTTAGTACTCTTGCCGAAAATTCACAGATTTTGGATTTTGGGTTCATCCCTGACACTTGGTTTAATCTCATTGATGTATGCCTCTCTCAGCTAAAGGGCCATACTCTTGCTTGTTCCTACTTTGTGGCAAGTTTTGACAGCAGGGAGTGTGGGTTCTCTCTCTCTCTCTCTCTTCAGGGAGTGTGAATTCTTGTTCTCTCTCTTTTTCTCTTATTTCGGCCATTCTTAGTTGCATGCACATACATTTTTAGGATCTGCTTGTTGGTTTCTGCGAAGAAACTGGTTGGGACTCTGAGAATGTATAGAAACTATAAATCAGTTTAGGGGAAATAGACTCTTAACAAAATTGTCTTCTGATCCGTGAGTGTGGGATGCCTTCCCATCTATTCAGGTTTCTTTCAGCAACAATTTTGCAATTTTCAGAGTGTGCTCTATGTTAAATGCATTCCTATGCATTTTGTTATTTTTTACTACCTTGTAAATGCAATTGCTTTCTTAATCTAATTTTGGGATGCAGCGTGAACTCATCGTTTATTGCAAGTTGTACAAAAATGGCAATTGATTTTTGTATATTGATCTTATATCCTGCAATCTTGCTGAAATCATTGGTTATAAAGGTCTTTAAAGTTGTCTCTTCAGGATGTTCTATAAGATGCTATCTACAAAAAGGCAAGGCTTAACTTCTTCCTTTACTGGCTGGGTACCTTTCAAACCTATTTCTCATCTCATGACACTGATACTATGTTAACAGAACAAGTGAAAATGTGCAGAATCTCGGGAGATGGTGTGTGATTGTTCACCGTTAAAAGTGATGCCAGCTATCCATTTATCGTACGTGCTTTTTATTTTAGCAAAGACGTTCTTATACTTGTTAAGTTTTTTTATATTGACTGTATATGTTTATGATGGATGTGCATGTGTGTTTGCACATTCATGTGTGTGAGTGCAGGCACATACATGCCACGGCATGCTGACATAGGTCAGAGGACAATGTTGGGGGTCGGTGCGAATCTATTTGATTACTTTTATTCTTTATTCTCTGTTTATTTTCTGCTGCACATGCCAGGCTACCTGACTTCCTAGAGTGGGAGGATTCTCCTTCCTCCATCTTTTATTTCACTGTAGGAACCCATCCTCCTGCTTTGTGTGGGGTCTTTGGATTTACACTCATGTTCACACACTTGTTCAGCAAACACTTTGGTTGGTTGGTTTGTTTATTTCAAGACAGGTTCTCTCTACTTAGCCCTGACTGTCCTGGATTTTGTAGACCAGGCTGGCCTTGAACTCGGCCATCCATTTGCTTCTGCCTTTCAAATGCTGAGATTAAAGATGTGTGCTACCATGCCTGGGTCTTCAGCAAGCGTATTATCCTCTGATTATATCCTGCAGCCTGCTACTTTAATTTTGAAAACTCTTGAGAAATACAGTGTTAATTCAGCCTTAGATGTATGACATAATTCATTAGGGAAGCAGCTGGCTTCTAGGTCCCCTCTTCCCCCTTTACACGCAGGGTCTAGCTATGTATCCTAGACTTCCTTGAACTTAACATATTGCCTAGGCTAAAACTACATTCATGATTCTCCTGCCTCAGCCTTCCCAGTCAGAGATTGTAGGTGTCTGCTATCATGCCATGGTCTCTTTGGAATTTTTTGATTGTCAATCACACACATACCTATCCACAGGCTCCATTTCCTCTTTTGTCAGTTTTGCTTGTTTGGTGCTTTCTAGGCATATGGCCAATTTAGATATGTTATCCAACTTATCAGCATGCAGAATTTTATAATATTCTTTGGCAATCCTTGTTTGTTTGTAAAATTGGTAATAATGTTCATAATTTTCAATCTTATTTTAGTCATTTAAGCTTTCTCTTTTTTCAGCACAGCTAGAGAGCTATCAATTTTGATGACATTTTCAAAAGAATCATTTTATTTTATTGATTGTCCATAGTATATTTTGGATATTTTTGTTTTGTATTTTATCTCTGTTATCATCTTTAATATTTTCTTCCTTCTGGTAGCTTTGGGTAGAGTTGAGCCTTCTTTCATCAGCTCTTCAATAATTATGTATTTGAGGTTCTTCTTGTTTTTTTAATATAGGCATTTAATAAAGGATTTTTCATTTGATTACTGTTTTCTAGGTGTCCAATTTTGTTTTAATGTGTTCTGTTTTCACTTCCATTCATCTCAAAGCATTTTCTAATTTATCTTGGGTCTTCTTTGATTTTCTGATTGAGAAAATTTGATCTACATATTATGAATATTCCATATTAATTTCTGTCATTTTGTGTAAATTTATCCCTTTGTGGTAGCTGTATAATGTCAATTTTTAAAGTTTCTATTGACTTCTTTTATAACCTTATCTATGGAAATTGCTTCATGTGAGCTTGAGAGGAATCTTTTTTGCTGTATTTGAATAGTAAATTCTGTATAGGCATAGGTAGTTTATAGCATTGGGCAAGTTTTCTTTCTATCTCTAGTTGTTCTATGCATTATTGAAGCTAAAGTTGGTCATTTGGATACAGATTTTACAATCCTTTCACTTTCAGCCTAAGATGAGTCTCTTATGGGAAGTATATAGAGTATCTTAAAAAACATTCTGTGTTTTAGCCTGAGAGTTTAGACCTTCAACATTTAATGTTTACTGATGTTGCCGGGCTTACTTTGGGTATTTTCTTATATATGCAGGTTTCTGTATACATATGTGTGTGTGCATTTAACTCACATACATATAAACCATATATATCTTGCCCTAAATTTGCCAATTCTTTGACAATAGATACCTTTTATCGTGCACTGCTTTGATTAGATTCTATTTTTTGTGCTATTTATTTTAAAATCTTTCCTTAGAGTCATTTAAAAATCATAGCTATTATTTCAATTTACAGTACTTCAGTCTAAATTTGTAACAACTCAGATTCAGTATTACACAAAAGGCTGGCCTTTATTTAAGTTCTGGCATGACCATTTAATGCTATTTTGGAAATTGCAAATTTATAAACCTGTGGCCATTTACATAGATGTATAATTGTTCATTTATGCAGTTGGTATGGTTTAAATATAAAATGTCCTCCATAGGCTTGTGCTTTGAATATTTGTTTCTAGATGGTGGTGCTGTTTGGGAGTGTGTAAGACCTTTGGGAGGTGGGTCTAACTGTAGGAAATAGTTCACTCAGCGGAGGGCTTTGGTACTCTACCCGGTCCACAATTCTGTCTTTGCTCTTTGCTTCATGGTCCCCTGAGAAATGAACAACTGTCTTATGTCGTACAATTTCACCGTCACGATGTCTTGTCCAAGTGTGTAAGACAAAACACTTATTGATTGGATCCTGCTAAAACTGTGTCTCTGAATGAACCTTTCCTCTCTGAAGTGGTTTCTGATAGATATTTTGGTCACAGTGAATAAATAAATAAGTTAATATAGGAAATTTATATCATAGTGGAGCCATTGCTATGCCTAAGTATGGCCATTTGATTCTCAGACCTTTGGAACAGACTTGGAGGAGGAATTTGCAAGAGTCTGGAGATGTGGAGTAGAGAGGACCTAGAATGTTATAACTAGGGAATAGTTGAACATGCTTGTGGGGATTTGGAGGACCAGAATGCCAATAGTAATATAGCTAGCAAAGACTGTATTCGTGAGGTTTCTGATGAGAATAAGGACTCTGCTGGGAATTGGAATAAGAATCATTTGTATTACTGCATGACCAAGAATTTTTCTCCATTTTCCTACTATCCTGATAATTTGAGTGAGGCCCATGTCAAAGGTGATGGTCTACCTTATTTGGCTGAAGGATTGAAAGGTAGCATATAGTAGTGTTAAGGCTGCTAGATGTTTTTAGCCAGGCTTACAGTGAAAATTAGGAACTTGGAGCAGAATGGGAAGATGTGAAAATATGAAGGCTAGCCAGAAAGGGAACACACACACACACACACACCCACACACACACAACCTGGCATGATGTAGGAGGGTCATCTGTCAATGTGTTACTTTCATTGGTTAATAAAGAAA
>LOJH01013709.1:0-21826 GCA_001685095.1 Ellobius talpinus
GTATGGTGATTTCTTAGAAAATTAGGAAACAACCTTCCTCAAGACCCAGTAATAATCAATAAAATCAATTAAAAACAAAAAAATTTATGAGTCCAGCTGGGCATGGTGGCACACACCTTTACTCCCAGTATTCAGGAGCAGAGATAAATGGTATATATAGCAAGTTTCAAGCTAACAGGGCTACACAGTGAGGCCCAATTTCAAAAGGTGTGTGTGATTGAGTGAGTGTGTGTGTGTGTGTGTGTGTGTTGGGGGGGTGGGAGGTGGGACTGGAGATGATGGTTCAAAGTTAAGAGCATTCACTGCTCCTCCAGAGGACCTGGATTCAGTTCCTAGCACCCACATGGTGACTCACAACCATCTCTAGCTCCAGTTCTGACAAGGGATCAGATAACTTCATCTGAGCTCTGTAAGCATCAGGTACACACTGTGAACAAAATTTATACATAAAATAATAAAAAACCCAAATTATTTGTATATTAAAATTGTTTTAAAATAAATTTATAACTCAATATTAGTAGTATTTGATTTGAATATTTATTTTAGGTACCTTTCTACAAGGGACCTCATGGGAAAAAAGACTTGAATTCAGGCATGTTGGAGAGGGGCCAGAGAAGTAGCTCAGCAATTAAGAGTACTTGTTGCTCTCGCAGGGATACATATTTGGTTCCCAGTACCCATATGGTAGTTCACAGCCATCTGTAATGCCAGTTCCAGAGGTCAAATGATCTCTTCTAGCCTCCATAGACATCAGGTATGCATGTGGTACACAGGCAAACACTTTTTTTTTATCTTTTAAAGTGTGTGAGAGAGCCAAGCATGGTAGCACATGTCTTTAATCTCAGCACTCAGGAAACTGAGGCAAGTGGATCTCTGTGAGTTTCAGTACAGCCTGGTCTACATAGCAAGGTCCTGGCTAGCCAGGGATACATAGTGAGGTCCTGTCTCATAAATAGAGTATTTGGGAGAAGGGCATACATAGGTTCATTACAAATACCTTACCATTTTACATATGGCACTTGAGCATCTATGAGTTTTGTTGTTGTTGTTGTTGCTTGTTTGTTTTTGTTTTTCGAGACAGGGTTTCTCTGTAGCTTTGAAGCCTATTCTGGAACTAGCTCTTGTAGCCCAGGCTGGCCTCAAACTCACAGAGATCGGCCTGCCTCTGCCTCCCAAGTGCTGGGATTAAAGACGTGTGCCACCACTGCCTGGCTGAGCATCTGTGAATTTTCACAATCTACAAGGGTCCAGAACCTAAACCATGTGGATATTGAGGAATGATTAATTGTAAATTAATCATTAATGTAAATTAAGTGTGTTTTCCAGCTACATTTAGTGGATCACTTTATCTCCAAAGTATTTTATAATTATAATTACACAGGAGTATATGCAAAGGACCAGGAAGTAAGGAAAGAGATCCTGGGTCCCAAGATTTAAAAGATTGACTCCCTGAACCCAAGGGAAGATAGAAAACCAGCAGAACAGCCAGAAGAAGCAGAGTCCAAGGCCTGGGAACTGGGAGTGGAGACAAAAGGCTCAAAGTCAGGCCAACTATAAAAACCAGTGCCTGATTCTAAGCAAGTGGCCAAGGGGGACAAAGTGTGTGGTCTGATAACTTTCCCAATCATGAAAACAGCTTTGTCAGGATGAGCAAGCCTCATGTGGCCCAGGGAGCACTACTGCAGCCTGGCTCTAGGAACTTCCTAGTTAGCAGCTATCTGCCAAGAAGAGATCATTGTTGGGATTCCCTCTAGCACTTCATGTAGTCTCAGGCTCAGAGCCACAGCTTCCAATATGTGTGCAAGTCAGGTTCTGTGCCATACATTATTTCTTAATCAGGTGTAAAGCAGGGCATGGTAATTTTAGCATTTGGGAAGTGGAGACAGATCAGCAGTTTAAGGTCAACCTCAGCTATAAAGGAAGTCAGAGGCTAACCTAGACTACAAGAGACCCTGTCTAAAAAAATAAGAGGAGGAAGAGGAAAGACTGGAGAGATGGCTCTGTGGTTAAGAGTATCTATTGTTCTTCCAGAGGACCAGCATTCAGCACCAACATGCAGTCCACAACTGTTTGTGACTCCAGTATCCAGGAGATCTGACACTCTCTTCTGACTTTTAAAGTATGCATGTAGTACACACACATACATGCAATGCAGCCAAAACACCTAGACACATAAAAATAAATCTTTTTTAAAAAACGAAATAAATGACTGGATGACTTGACTAGAGGAAACGAGTGTAAGACATGATGCACTGTGTGGATGAAATGTCCTAACGAAGTTCACTGTCTTATGTACTAATTTAAAAAATTCCTTTTAAAAGCTCAGGCAGTAATGGCAAACACCTTTAATCCCAGCACTTGGGAAGCAGAGGCAGGCGAATCTCTGTGAGTTCGAGGCCAGCCTGGTCTACAAAGGACGCTGGGGCTGTCTCAAAAAGACAAACCAAAAAAAAAAAATTAAATCTAGGAGATATGAGAGCTGGGCATTGTGGCACACTCCTTAATCCTAGCACTTGGGGGGCAAAGGCATGTGGTCCCTATGAATATGAGGCCGGCCTGATCTACATAGTGAGTTCCAGGACAGCCAGGGCTATGTAGAAAGATCCTGTCTCAAAACAAGCAAACAATATGTTCTGGGAGAAGGAAATAGAAATATATTTCAGTAATCTGACAAATATATATAATTCAGATAATGATCTATAATATAATATGTAATATAAGAGCCAATGATATGGCTCAATGGGTAAAGGCACTTGCCATAAAAACCTGGCAGCCTGAGCTAGAGTCACACAGAGATGGAAGGAGAGAACCAACTCTACAAAGTTTTCCTCTGGCCTTCACATGCCTTGTCACCAGTACATACACAAAAAAATAGCAACATACGTAATACATAGTATATTGTAATATGTAACTATGATATACAATATACATTATGTATAAAAATATTATAACCAGTTATTTATGCATGATCCTCTTTACAACAAAATAAAAAGCCATACATTTCATGAAAAGAATTATAAAAATAATAGAGAGTAAAAATGGGGGCTGGAGAGATGGCTCAGCAGTTAAGAACACTGGTTGCTCTTCCAAAGGCCCTTAGTTCAATTCCCAGCACCCACATTGAGGCTCACAACCATCTATAGTGGATTCCAATGCCCTCTTCCACTGTACAGACAAACACGCACACAGAGCACACATATACATAAAATACATAAGTAAAAATAAATAAGTCTTGTTTTAAAAAAAAGAGCAAAAGGGGCTGGAAATATGGCTTGCCATACAAGCTTGAAGACCTGTATTTGGATCCCCAAAATCCATATAAATGTTTGGGAGATAGAGATAGATTTGTGGAGCAAACCAGCATAGCCAAATAAGCAAACTCTGGGTTCAAATAAGAGACTCTGCTTCAATATTTAAGGTAGAAAATAACTATGGAAGACACTGGATGTTATAGCAGGAGGTCTTGATGAGCACTGCTGGCTGGCTTGAATTCGGGAATGTTAGCACCTAGGCTTTGAACTGGCTTCTGTAATTGTTGCCCTTTGTGATTATTGCCCTTTGTTTGAAGTGTTTGATTATTATCTGAGTTCTTCCTGAAGGATTCAGAGCTTTTGCAAAACTTAGTGATGGGATGACTTGGAAAACCAAGATATCTCATAGCTGAGAATTGCTTGCTTGGGCAAATGGTTCCTTCAAACAACTCCAGATGAGAGGTTTTGGTATTCAGAAATTGACTTGCTAAGAGGTGTAAATTGTGTAACAATAAAAGGAGGTTTTTGTGAAGCAATGGGTAGTCAGTTCACTGGCTTTCCTGCTGCTCTGCTAAGTCAAAATTCATCTTGGTGAAGTTCAATTAATATAAACTCAGAGACAGAAATTGGGGTTCAACCTGAAGATCCGAAAAAGCAAAGCAGCCAGCCACTGGCTCTTACCTCAAACCTCAGTCTGAAATAGTGATTCTGCCTCCAGGAATCTCAAAATGACACTAAAACAGAGAGCTGTCTCCTCCTGCTTTATAATCCTCTCTAGGGCTGGGATTAAAGGTGTACACCACCCAGTTCCTATGGCAACTAGTGTAGCTACTGGGATTAAAGGTGTATGTTACCACTGCCTGGTCTGTAAGGCTGACCAGTGGTGCTGTTGTGCCCTCTGATCTTCAGGCAAGCTTTATTTATTAAAATACAAATAAAATACAAATGAAATGCCACTACATCTTGGAGTGACCTTAATTCTTCCATGGACTCATGCAAAACAGAACACTGACAGGATGTCAACTTCTCTCCACAAGCATGTGCACACACATACAAACATGCATGCACACAGCCATGCGTACCACATATACAGAAACACAAGAGTAAAAGCAGACAATGCAAGACATTAAGTTTTTAAAGGAAAAGGGACGTGCATTGCAGGGGGACATAGGCGTACCTCTTGAATCCCAGGACAGGCTCAGCTGACCACACAGTAACCTGATTTGTTGATTATAGGGTGGTCAGAACACTCCAGCAGCTCTTAGGTTTTCTCTGGTCATCTGCCTCATTCCTCTGACTTTTTTTCTGATACTCAGTTGACAAGGAAGAGAGGAAAGGGCCACTGTAATTTCCCTATTCCCATATGATGGGTCCATCCACAGAGAAAAGGGCCCTAATGCTAGATCCCAGGTTTATTGGAGACACAGACCCGGGTTATGTCAAGAATCCTTTTAATTCTATTCAGTAACAGTGGGGTGGCTTAGGGAGATCACACACAGACATATGACTCCAGGGAAGATGAGGAATATATATATGGATTTAAAGTTAGTTTGGTATCAAAGCTAATGGGTAGCTCTGGCTGCAGTCAGCTGAGAGATTCTACTCACCAAGCCCATTAAGAGACACAGAAACACAAAGTGCCATATGAAAATAACAATTTAATTTGCTAAGGATACAGCAACCCCTACCTGCCCTGTACTTAGTTCTCCTAGGTCTACACAAGCAAGGTCCCCTGTTCCCTCTGCAGGTTGATGTTCAGCTAGGAAGACAAAATGACCTGAGATGAGGCCCTGATCAGAGGTGAGCAGGGGCCTGGACTGAGTCCTTTCGGCCTTCACCAGCAATGGGCCGGCCTCGCTCCTCCCAGATAGTGAGGCCATCACAGGAGCAGATCTGCTTGGGGTTCTGGAAAAGGCCAGCAGAGCGTGCGATGATGCCACAGGCCAACCTGTGGAAGGATGTATGGTCAGCATGGGCCTTCCCTAGGCCTCCTCAGGGTTCCATGTGCCCCACTGGCACATCAATGTCTCCAGCTGGGGGTGGCACAGCTCACCTCTTCCCAGAATTCCCTGTGATCTTGGATAAGGGATGGTTTCCCCGGCCCAGGTCATCTTCTCCCTCATCAACAACCAGGCTGCGGCCAATCACATCCCATACCTTTGAAGGGAAACAACAGCCTCAGCTCCACTGTCCTTTGAGGAGGGGCCCCACATTCTTCCCATCTTACCTTCAGCTGTTTATCCTCTATCCGGAAAGTGGCTCGGCCATCAGCCTCAGCCAGGATGTTGCCCAGATCTCCCCGGTGCTGGAATGAGACCCCCATAGGGAAAAGAAAGTTACACAGTCACGACCGGTATCTTTTGCCTTCCCAGGATCTGATTCCTCATCCCATTTCCCCGAGCTTCTAATTTCCTCCTGCAGGTATCCCCTACAAGGATTCAAAGAAGATCCTGGACACTTACCACCTTAGAAGTGAAATCCTGTGCAAAAAGCCACCATGCCGCAAAGAACTAGCATTCCCTGTTAGACTCAATTTCTTTCCCTTCAAGCCCGTTGTCTAGCCTGGCTTCCATCCCCAATTAGCTAAGTTCCTATTCTTTATGTCCAGTTGCTCCGGAAGCCTCCATTCCCCAAGGCTTAAGTTGGCTATGTTTGGTTTTTCTGACCATCACAGTGGCCAGCATTACTTTCCTGGCCGTGATGATATTTTGTTTGTGCTCTAACAAATAAAGTTTCCCTAAAGATCAGAGAGTGGACCTAGCCCACTAGTAAACTACAGAGGCCAGGCAGTGGTGGCACACACCTTTGATCCCCGTACTTGGGATCTCATGCCTTTAATCCCAGCACTAGCGGAGCAGAGACGGGAATATAAGGCAGATGGAGACAGGAGGATTCATAGAGGTAAGAACTAGTGGCTGGCCGCTCTGCTTCTTTGATAAGCTTTCACCCTCCTATCTGACTCTGGGTTTTTATTATTAAGACCAATTAGAATTTACACTACACCTGACTCCCAGCCTCAAGGAACAGGAGGGAAGAATGTGAGGAGGCAAAGAGATGGTTTTGTGTACTTCTCCCCTGAAGGTAACAAAAAGGTCAAAGAGGCTGGTGAGACAGCTCAATGGTTGTTATGCAAGCATGGGGACCAGAGCTCTGATTCCAGCAGCTATGTGAAAGCTTAGCATGGTAGCGCATACCCATAATCCCAATGTGGGGCACAGAGATAGGTAGATCCTGGGAGCCCACTAGTCAGCCAGTCTAGTGAAAACAACAAGCATCAGTTTCAATGAACCCTATATCAGACATAGTGAGCAGTGTACACACTCCCCACTTTTTGTTTGTTTGTTTTTCAAGACAGGAATTCTCTGTGTATCTCTGACTGTCCTGGAACTCACTCTGTAGACCAGGCTGGCCTCGAACTCCGAGATCCGCCTGCCTCTGACTCCAGAGTGCTGGAATTGAAAGCGTGAGCCACCACTGTCCAGTTTCCATACTCACCACTTTTAAGAGCCTCCACTACAGAACAGAATGAGAGCAACAAATACTTCATGTGGGGGTGACCTGAGCAGTGAGCACAAAAGTGACAGGACCCAAGTGGTGAGTACAGAAGTGACGGAACCTGAACGGTCAGCACAGAAGTGAGAAGTGACGGGACCCGAACGGTCAGCACAGAAGAGACAGGACCCAAGCGGTGAGCACAGAAACCTACATCTGAGCAAAGAAATCGTTTCCAACCTAATTCATGAGCAAACACAAATGCCTAGGCTGGAGTGAGCTGGTCCCCACAGTCTCACTGCTGAGCAATGAAGAATGTCACTTCTCCAGTCATAGTGGCACACATCTTTAATTCTAGCATTTGGGAGGCAGACAGAGCTAAGTGAGTAAGTGAGTTTGAGGCCAGCCTTGTCTACAGAGAGAGTTCCAGGACAGCCAGGGCTACATAGAGAAACTATACAAATAAAAAAAAAAAACAGGGCTGGAGAAATGACTCAGAGGTTAAGAGCCCTGGCTGCTCTTCCAGAGGTCCTGAGTGCAATTCCTAGCAACCACATGATGGCTCACAACCATCTGTAATGAGATCTGGTACCCTTTTCTGGCCTGCAGACATACATGCAGACAGAACATTGTATTTATTAATATATAAATCTTAAAAAAACAAATAAACAAACCCCCTCAGGAAAAAAAGAACTGAAATTTGTCTTCCACTTTATCTTATCTACAGGAACATCTGGCACCTGGTATTTTTTTGTCACATTGCCCTATGCTAAAGACATTAATGGTAGAGAATTCAAGGTGGGGAAGATAAGGACCTTGCTAGCTGTTTCTGGGGTTGAATAATCCAGGCAGTATGACTGAAGGCATGACCTTGCAAGGGGGTTAGGGAAAAACAGCCTTTTCAATTCCCTCCCCTAAGAACTGGTCACAGAGAGGCCTTCAGTGTCACCCCAGGATACTGGGCCCAGCCTGTACTTTGGGTCCTGAGGAATCAAGAAGGGTCTCCACATAGTGTGTGGCAAAGCTCCTTCCTGCATCGGAGGAAGCCCATGGTATAGTAGAAAGGACTGGAAAGTGAGAAAGGAAGGAACCTGAGAGACTGTTAGCAGGTATGCAAGAGACAGCCAGGCTTGGATGTAATTGCCCACACACTGGTTTTAATTCCATCTGGACAAGTCAGCTGCTGACATCTAGGAGAAACTTGCTGAATACCGTGTGGTCTTTACCACTCCAGTCTTGCTCATTTTTAGTCCATTTTCTGGAGAGATGGCTCAAATGGTTCAAAATTCAAATAATTTTAGAGTCTTATATATGCTAAGTATATGCTCTACAAATAGGCTACACTCATAACTTTTTGTGTTTTATTTTTACCTTTATTTGTGTGTATGTGTATGTGTGTATGTGTGTGCACACACGCACGCTCCCACATGCACATGTATGCATGTGCCTTTGCACATCAAAGCAAGACAACTTATAGGAGACAGTTTTCTCCATCATGTGGGGTTCTGGGGTCAAACTCAGGTTGTCAGGATCAGCAACAAATGTCTTTACCCCATTTTGTTTTGTTTTAGAGACGGGGTCACATGTAACACTGAGTAGCCTTGAACTTGCTATATAGCCAAGGCTGGTCTTAAGTTCCCAATCTTCCTGTGTCTACCTCCCAAATGCTGGAATTACAAACAAGTGTCACTATACCTAGGATAATCTTCTTTGGTTTTGTTTCCTGAGTCCCTTCTGATCCCCTGTCCCAAGTGGGGTCTGAGGGCAAATACACTAGTCCCAAGGTTATCTTTGTCTTTTAGGAACATTTCTGCTCTGTCATGACTTAGATGGTTTCCTCTGCTGGATCTGCCACCCCCAGGCTCACCTTGTCTACATGCAGAGCTCCTCCTCCTCCTCCTTCAAAACTCAAGGAGTCAGAGGCCGTATGGATGCCCCTTCCTATATTTGCATTCTTTATGATTTCTCACTTTTGTGTGGCCTGGATCGAGGATCATTTCCTGGACTAGATTACAGCATGAATCTGACGTCCATGTTGGATGCCCTCTCATTCTCTGATGCACGTGTCCTAAGAGACACCAGCTGTCACATGGTGAGCTGATCTAGGGAAGTTCATGTGGCACAAGACTGATTATCTGGCCAATAGCCAAAGCCAGCCAGCAGCAACACTGCCAACTGCCAATAGCCATCAGGACAGCAGATCCTTTCCCTGTTGAACTCCATGACTGAGGCTCCAAGAGACTTTGAGCCAGAGAAACCCAGGTTTCTGTCCCAGAGAAACTGGGAGATAATAAATGCTTGTCACTTTATGCCCCAATATTAGTGGCATTTAATTCAAGGCAATATTACTTACAGACTGATCACAAGCATGGCATTGTGCAAATAGACAAAAGAACAAGTCTATCCCACCTCAGAGCAGGGAAGAAGAACTTTGACCATTAGAAAAGTATGGAGCTATCAAAGGTCCAAAAATGAGTTACATGCTTTAAGAGGCACACAGGCTGCCAGGTGGTGGCACACATCTTTAATCCCAGTACTCAGGATTCAGAGGCAGGTGGATCTCTGTGAGTTTGAGGCCAGCCTACTCTACAGAGTGAGTTTCAGGACAGCCAGGACTGTTTCGCAGAGAAACCTTGTCTCAAAAAACCAAAAGAGAAACAGGCAGTGGTGGCGCACACACTCGGGAGGCAGAGATAGGTGGATCTCTGTGAGTTCAAGGCCAGCCTGGTCTATGAGAACTAGTTCCAGGACAGGCTCCAAAGCTAAAGAGAAACCCCCCCGTCTTGAAAAACCAAAACAAACAAACAACCCCCCTCAAAAAAAAGAGAAAGGAAAGAAAAAAAGTAAAGAAATTCAAAACAGACAGAGATTGTGAAATGCTCTAGACCAACATGTCTTATGTCCATGGATTTTGGTGGTGGTGTTTCATTTTGTTTTATTCTAGAATATTTTCTTTAAAGAAAAAAAAATTTGAGATAAGTCTCACTGTGTATCCCTGTTTGGCCTGGAACTCAGGCTAGATTCAAACTTAGATTGCTTGTGGTGAGAGAAGCCCACAACCCTGGGGAGGGCAGGCGCAGTGGCAAGAGAAGCTGCCCAAGAAATGGCTGCTGCAGGGGGTAGGGGAGAAATGACAGCTTCAGAAGCTGCTGTGTAATTTCGTACCATGTGTTGGATGCCAAATGTTTTTACCTAAGTTGTTCTATTACTAATAAGGACTTGGGAGTCAGATGTTGGGGTAAAAAACCTGCTAGAACAGAGAATTAGCAGAGGAGTGAAGTGATCTTCCTTTTTTGACCAGAGACCCAGCAAGATTGTCTCTCCACACATCCCAGATCAAAAAGACCTGGAATCTCTAAGTCCCTCCCTACTCTTTCCTCAGGGTCTTCTCCATTCATCTCCCTGGGTCCTCCATACTTTCTATGGCTAATTCTTGTCAACTAGTCACTGGCTATTTTCAAACTCTTTATGTAACCAAGGATGACCTTAAAGTTTTGGTCTTCCTTTCTCTACCTCTCAAATGTTGAGATGACAGGCATGAGTCACTATGCCCTGCTGTTTGTCTTGATGCCAGTTCATAACTTCCTGGCACAAAAATCTGTAGAATAATGGTACAAGCTGGAACCCCATGGAACTGTGGTACAAGTCGAGCATTTCTGTTGGAGATCCCACATCTAGATGTTACAAATTCTAAGACTCTGATAAGAGTTTAATTATTTTTAATTAGGAGGGCTCAACCAGTGAAGTGTATGAAAATATTTAGAACTGTAGGGCTAGAGAGATGGGTCAGTGGTTAAGGGTGCTTACTGTTCTTTCAGAAGACCCAAGTTCAGTTCCCAGCACCATGTGGCTCACAGTTACCTGTAATTCCAGCTCCAGGGGATTCAACACCCTCTTCCGGCCCCCACAGGAACCCATACACAATGTGCTATCCACACATATGGAGACATATATTATACATATGAGCAAAAGAAAAATTCATCTTCAGAGCTGTGCATCATGGTGTACACCTTTAATCCTAGCATTTGGGAGGCAAAGGAAGGCAGCACACTGGAAGTGTGACTCTAACCTGGTCTACGCAGTGAGTACCAGGCCAACTAGGGATGCGTCATGTTTTGGGATATTTGATCTCACTGTGACACTCTGAGACTGTGTTAATAAAATTAACCTTGGGTCAGGGGGCAGAGCCAGTGACTAGTTGACAAGAATTAGCCATAGAAAGTATGGAGGACCCAGGGAGACGAATGGAGAAGACCCTATCTCAAACAAACAAACAAAAATGATAGAAAATTAAAACAAATTCTGGAGTCCTGAGAGGATCTAAGAAGGAACTGGGGTTTTCAGCTCCTGGAATGAGAACTCAATGTCTCTGTCTCCAAGTACAGGGAGGAGGACTCCCCTGAGAAAGGAGGTGCTAAGAGGTGTGCAGCAGAGCACCAAGGAACAGAAAATCTCCGAGGGAGAAAGCAATGTTCTTATGTTGGTTAATTTTGATTATAAATTTGATCGGATTGACAAACATATAAGAAATATTTAAAGCACACTTCTGGATGTGTAAACCATGAGGGCCTTGGCATAATCAATGGATTAATCCCTTGATGGATTACGATATATTGGCATTACTGGGAGACGGTGAAGGTAGGAGGTGGGGCTTGGTTGGAGGAAATAGATCCCTGGAGAAATGTCCTTCAGGGTGGGATCTTGCCTGTCCTCTTCCTGTGACCTTTTTCTCTATTTTCTAGCTACTATGATGTGAAATGTTCTCCACCATGACCTCCTTGCTCCACCATGACCTTCGTGCTCAATCAAACAATGGAAAAATTAACAGTACAGATGCAGTCAGCTAAGACAAGAGCACTAAGGTGGCAGGAAACTCCCCGAAGAAAAAGAATTCTATGGTGGAAAATGAAACCCCAGTGTTACTGGGAATGCAGATCAATGGCAGAGCAACTTGCCTAGCATGTGTGTGGCCTTAGGTTCCAAGCCTAGCACCACAAGAAAGGAAAGGGCTAAGGGAAGAGGGGATGGGGGCAGGGCAGGAAGAAGAGAGGAAAAGAAAGAAGCCCCAAGGCTTCCTGTCAAGAGTATCTTTCTACACAACCATAGAGTTCCCCCACTAGACTATGAATGTCCTCAGGGCAGGCACTGGACCCTACTGCACTGTATCCTGAAGACCTTGATCACAAGAAGTATAAAGTTACTAAGCTAATCAACATCAGATGAGAGGGAAAGACCCACACATAAAGCAATCACAATCCAAGATCCAAGAACTGCCTGCCTACCTCTGAGTCCCTGGATTCTCTATGCCCAAACCCAGCCCAAACCTACACTTACCCGATCAGTGTCCTGAGGGCCCCCATGAGATGCTCCATCAGGGTTAAAATGGTCCCCACAGCTAAGGATGAAAATTAGCAAATAGGTATCCAAACAGTAGTGTCTGGGCCCTCTTCTCTGAGAGCCTTTATTCAGTCTCTCATTCATTCAACAGACTGAACGCCAGGATTTGGGCAAAGAATAGAAATTAGCACATGGATTATACCTTCCTTGAGTTTCTGCTTCAGGAGACACAGAAAAGTAAACACCAATCATACTGCAGAAGACATTGATAGCCACAGGGCCTCTTCCTTCCCTGTGTTCAGCAGTCACCCTCTATTTCAGATCTTGACTCAAATCCTCTGAGGCCTTTCATATGTCGCTTATAACCTCTTTAGGCCTCAGTTTCCTCATGTGTACACTGGGCCTGTATATATGTGCCCCCACCAGAGAACTTTTGAGGACAGAAAATGAAAGTGTGTAGCTACAGGGATGCTACAGATGACTTACCTATTGCAATCCCTTGTGAGATCCCCAAACTGATGGACATGGAATCCATGCAGCCCAGGTTCCAGGCCATCAATGGTTCCCTCAATCAGGCAGAGCTCAGAGGTCAGCTGTAGGAAGCGGACCACCCCCTGTATGACATTACGACCCTCCAGAATGGCTACTGCTGCTCCCAGATTCTCTGCAAGGTATGAAATGCTTACTGTTTTTCCATCTCACCCAGTCCCTGATGAACCAGCCTGATTCCATCTTAAGATTAGAAGCCATCTTATTAGAAGGTCAAAATAAGTTCATTCCTGTTTTCTATAAAACTTGGGTTTGACCATGTATTGACCCATTTTCTGGATTCTGACATGTTCTACACCCTCCACCCTGACCTCTACCCTGAGAAGGTAAGTTACCTGCCAAGTTACCCAAGCCTTAGAACCCTCCTAGCCTTTCCATTTTGGGGGCTTCATAATCCCTACTTTTTCCTATGTTCAAAGCTATTTTCTCAAACCTTGCTTTAGGAAGATAGCCCTATATAACAGAAAATAAAGTTTGCTTAATTCAACTAAAAGAATTTGGGTAATGGTCTTTAATCTTGTTCCGTAGGATTAACATCCTGTCCTTTTGGCAGCTCAGAAAGGGCAGGGAAGAAATCTCACATAACTTTCATAACTCCCCAAAGCCAATCCGGCCCAATCCTGAGATTCCTGTGCTTAGATTACACCAGTTCTTGATCCAGCCCACCAACCCCAGAGGCCAGGTGACTATAAGCATCACTCACGTAACTGGCTGCTACCCATGCCCTTGAGTACAGCCTGCCTCCCTGTGCTTTCGAGGAGTGCTTGCACCTCCTGGCTGGGAAGAGTGGTCTGCACCAACACCGTTTGGTTCTCCAGTTGCACTTCCACACTCTGGACACCTGGCAGAGGGAGAGGGCAGGAGAGGGCAGGCATCAGATGCTGATGGTACAGCATTTCCCCACCCCCATCTCTACCCCATGGTCAAAGCTTCATATGACCAGAGGTAAACCTGGAAGCTCCTTTCTATTGTTAAGAACTTGGTGTGGCATTTTTGTGAGTCCTGCGTGTAATCTGTAATGTAAGGAGTGGAACTCAAAGGCCTCTCACACACTAGACAAGTACACTGTCACTGAGCTACACTCCACCCCCCCTCAACCTTTTGAATTCTATTATATGTCAGATATCTTACTTTTTGGTTTATTGAGGCAGGGTCTCACTCTGTAGCCCAGGCTAGTTTGGAATTCAATATTAGCCCAGCCTGGCTTTGAACATGAGGTAATTCCTCTGCCTCAACTCTCTAAATTCTAGGGTTACGGGTATATTCCACCATATACCTGGCTTAGAAACATAGAAAATTCCTTATTAAAAAATTTTAATAAAAGTGGGCTAACCTGGAACCTATATAAAGGTGGAAGAAGAGAACTGACCCCACAAAATTGCCCTTTGCCCTCCATACACACGCTGTGGCACGGGTGTCCCCACAGGTAGGCAGGTAGATGAATTTTAAAAGGTGGGCTAACTGTATCGGCATTATTAATGACAGTTGAGAGGTGGACACTACCCAGATGTCCACCAACTGCATGACGAGATATGAAGTACAAGCACAGGCTGCAGCACAGATGAGGGCACCGTTCTGCTACATGCAACCCAGCCACAAATGACCACATGTAGTGTATGATACAGACAGGAAGTAGATCAGAGGACAGTGGGGGAATGGGAAGGTAATAGAGGATTCCTTTAGAAAGTAATGATATAACCAATAGAGATGATGGCTGCATAGCTCACTGACTGAATTAACTGAACTGTATACTTCAAATGGGTGAATGCTGCAGCAGGTGAATTTTAGCTCTACAAAGCTGTTACACACATTAACAAAGGGAGGACCACTGCTCCATCCTGAGAGCTGACACTGAGCACATACCATGGACTAAGGTCTCTTTTTTATGCATGAGGGCTTTACCTACATCAGTGTATGTGCATCATTTGCATGCAGTACCTGCAGTGGCCCTAAGAGGACATTGGATCCCTGGGAAGTAGAGTTACAGACCGCTGTGAACCACCATGTGCGTGTCAGAAAGGGAATCCAGGTCCTGTGCAAGAGCAGCCAGTGCTCTTCCCACTGAGTCATCCCTCCAGCCCATTAAACCCTTTTTTGGTGTTGTTTTACCTAGATTGCTTCATTTCGTATTTACAGTAGCCTGGGAATTGATCTGTTTTACAGATAAGGATATCAAGGCACAGAACAATGAAGCAATTTATTGAAATTAGGTAGGCTGCAGAATGCAACTCAGTCCAGACAGCTTAGCTACAGAGCAAAAACAATTAACCCAAACCTTCTTCTCACCCTAAGAAAGGCCCTAGCCCAGGCTTCCTAGGACTCCCCAACCCACACATGCACCTTCTACCGTAACTCCCATTTCTGCTGAGCCATCCACCAGCACTGATTACAATCCTTTGTGTGTTTTGAAATAGTAAGAGAAAATCTAATTGAGAGGGAGCCATTTCATTAAAAATAGCACATTCTGGTCAAAGCTTTTCCAAGATGTAGGAGGACCTGCTACTTCCTGCAAAGCATTCTCGCTGGGAAAACAGACAAGTGGGACTTTAGTTGGACACCGAACAATTTCAAGGCTTTAGTGAGTTTCTTCGACACCCAAAAAAAGAGACTTCTGATAACCATGCTTTCTGGTCTGAGAGGTGAAACCAGTTTAGCTTTTTCATAGCTGGGCAGGAGAGTTTCAGTGTACAGAACACACTGAGCGAGAGAGTTACCCAAGGACTTGGGCAAGGGAGCCTTACTCTTCTCCCTGGGGCAAGTCAGAGAAGCTCCAACTTCACATCTGCCCGACAGTAACTGTGGCCTCTCTTTTCTCTTTTCTCCTCCCTACCAAAGCCTGGCCTGGCCATGCTCCAAGAGTCAAACAGAACTGTTGCTCTGCTGGAGACACTGCCTTCTTCCGGTTCAGACTGAGGTTGCGAATTTAAGAGGGGATAAGCCACAAAAGCATTCCCTTCGGGCCCTCCTACATCAGGAGTACATCAGGTTCTCCTGGGAGTTCTTGGGTCTGGGAATCCACCCTATGCCCAGGCCAGGCTATCAAAAAACCTTATCTGCTATGTGTGCAAAACACATTCAGGTTTCAGCACTTATCCTAGACGCCTCACTTCTCCTTAGTCTGCCCAAGAACCCTATCTATGGATTCCTTGTTTTCTTTGTTGACTCTTTAGTATAGTGGTTCTCAACCTTCCTAATGCTGAGATCCTTTAACACAGTTCCTCATGTTGTGGTGACCCCCAACCATAAAATTATTTTCATGGCTACTTCATAACTATAATTTTGCTACTGTTATGAATCATAATGTAAATATCTGATATGCAGGACATCTGATATGCAACCCCTGTGAGAGGGTTGTCCAACTCCCAAGGGGTCGCAATACACAGATTAAGAACCACTGCTTTGGAGCTGAAGATGGTTCAGCGGTTAAGAACACTAGGTGATTTTCCAGAGGCCTTGAGTTCAATTTCCAGCAACCAGGTGGTAGCTCACAACCATCTACAATGAGATCTGGTGCCCTCTTCTGGCCTGCAGGCATAGATGCAGTCAGAACACTATATATAAGAAGTAAATCTAAAAAGAAAAAAAAAAAACAAAAGAAAAAACCACTGCTTTAGAATCTTTCCACATAAAATTGAAGGTGATTTTTTGGTGTGTGTATGTGTGTCATATGCATGCATGTGTGTATGCATGTTCCCGAGTATGGGGGCATATACTTGGCTGGTACATATGGAGGCCATGTGTTTTCCTTGATTGCTATCTTTTATGGTGAGGCAGGTTCTGTCACTTGAACCCAGAGCTCAGTTATTTGGTTAGTCTAGTTAGCCAGCTTGCCTGGGATCCCTGTCTCTACCTTCTGAGTGCTGGGACTGCAGGTGGGCTGCCACACCTGTGTGGCATTTATACAGGTGCTGGGAATCTCATACTGATGCAGCTATCATTTTTACCAGCTCAGCCATCTCCCTGACCCCAGCATGCATGCAAGCAAGCACACACACACACACATATATAAAATAAAACAAATTTAAAAAATAAAAATAAACCTTAAGAAAAAATCTGCTGCCAGCTAGATAGCTCAGCAGGTAAACTATTTTTGGCACAAGACCGACAGCTGGGAGCAGGGAACAAATCCACAAAGTTGTCCTCTGACCTCCACATGCACAACTCCCCTCCCACAAACACACCATACACGAATTCACTAATAATAAATTAAAAACTCGGTTCCAGACCGGGTGGGTGGTAGTGGCACACACCTTTCTCAGACTAGGGAGGCAGAGACAAGCAGATCTCTGTGAGTCGAAGGCCAACTTGGTCAAGACAGCCAGGGCTGTCTCCAAAAAAAAAGAAAGAAAGAAAAAGAAAAAAACCAGTTCCCCCAGTTCTCCTCTGTAAGCCTTCCCTCTCACAGTTCCCTGAGATTAACTGGGCTCTCACTACATGCTCAAGACTTGCATCAACTAATTCATTCTTCATGGCAATTCTGAGTTATGAATATAATTCAAACACTGCAGAAACAGAGGCATAGAAAGCAAGCATGAAGCCACTGTGCTCGTATGTGGCAAAGAGGGCATTTGAATGCAAACAGATCAAGCTCCGGAGTGCCTGTCTCACTGCTATACACACTGCCCCGCCCCCAACCAGCGACCGGCAGACCCTTCTAATCGCCTTCCTTCCCATTTCCACAGTGGCTTCTCAAGGAAGCATTCTGTGAATGCTCTTTTGGCAAAGCTTGTATGATCTTTACCTGAGCATAGGGGTAAAGGTTTTTCCTAAGAAGCCCCCAGTGTCTAATCTACACCTGCTGAAAGGTTGGATGAACATTTAACAGATTTTTTTTAAAGCCAGTTTCCGTGCCCTAAAGACGACTCTGCCTTCCATCTTTCCAGTTGTGCCAGATCACCCGCAAATAAGCTCCCTAAGCTGGGCCAAGACTGCTCTTTGCTTTATCAGAACGGTGGTGTCTCCCAAGCAAGATGTTCCCGAGAACTCCCTCGATAGGAGGAGCTACACACTCTGGCTACCTTCCGAGCTCAGCGGAGGGAGGAGCAGAGTTAGTACAGAGTTTTGGCAAGCCAAGTTTGAGACCAGCACGCTGGACTCTGCCTTTGGGTCTCTGTGTGACTCCGAGAAGTTTCCTTTCGTTCTCTAGATATCTTTCTGAATCTGTAACAACAGGTATACTGCTGAAGACAGAGCTCTGGGCTGATCCCAGAAAGGTTTATTCTGCTCCTACCTGCCACTCCTTTCAGGGTCTTGTGCACCGCGTCCACGCAGCTCTGACAGATCATCTGCACTGCAAACTCCAGCTGTAAGGGCAGCAGGGCCGAGGTACACGTTAGGCATTACCCTGATTCACCACCTTCCCTAGGATGACTCTGGGCACCCACCGCACATGGCTTCTGATCGTGTTCTTTCTTCATTACCTCTTGGGCATTCCAGGATGGTGGTCTCACCCTCCCACACCCACAATTGCGAGGGGCATACCTGTCCTAACCCCGGGATTTCACCCCTGCCCAGGAGCCTGCTCTTTCCAGGCTTCCCAAGATAGATCACCCCCAAGGGTTGAAGCTATGCGAGGCTCCACAAGAAACCTTCACTCACTGCGCACATGGTCCCACCGTCCCCGGAATCCGAAGCCATCCTGAATGTAGGCAACCCAGGCCCTGGGCCGCAAAACAACTTAAGTCCAGAGACCAACACTGCTCAGTTTTGCAGGGTGGGCGGAGCCTCGGGAGCCACCCTTCGCTCCACCTCCTTGGCGCGTGCGCGTGCTCGGGCCCACAGTCAACCCTGAAGGGGTACCGGCTGCGCAGACGCATTGATGCCATCCGCCCTGGTTTCCTTAGTAACCATTTGGCGTCCTCTACAGGCTCAGAGTGCGCCACTTGCGTAAAGATGGAGCCACAGAATCAGGAGCCTGACCTCAAGCCGATTTACCACCGGTTGCTGAGTCCACTGTCGCTCCTCCCCCGCAAGGAGCCGCCTCCAGAACCTCCGAAGCGCCCCTTGCAGGAGGTCTCGACTTTGCAATCCATCCCACTCGCGAAGCTAAAAGTGGGGCCGCTATGCCGCCAGGTATCAAAGCGACTTGCAGGCAGCGGGCGGGCGGCGCGGGTGACTCCCAAGGATCGACTCCATCTCATCCAGGTTATCCTAGAGGAGCTGAAGTGTAGCTGGCGGGAACCTCCTACAGAACCTATTTTGAACTACGAGAACAACCAGAAGCTGCGGAAGCGGCTGGAGTCTTACGTACTGATCTGTAGTGAGCAGCTCTTCATACGTTATCTGCACCTGCTGGTGACCCTGCCGGCCACTAGAAAGGTCTTCACAGAATCAGCCACCCTCAGCCGGTTGGCAGCCAACCTTGCCAGGGATTGCACAGTTTTCCTCACCAGTCCCGATGTCTACCGCTCCCTCCTGACTGATTTTCAGACTCTGCTGAATTTAGAGCAGACCCAGAGAGGCTTATCCAAGCTGCGCCCCCCAGCCTGTCCTCCTGGGACTTTCAAACTCTGTCCAATCCCCTGGCCTCACAGCACCGGTTTGGACCAAGTGCCATGCTCTAGCCTCAACCTGAACTACCTAGTCCAACTCAGCCGCCCATATGATTTCCCCAGTGAGCCCGAACCTGATCCAGTGAAGGAGTTGAAATCCATCCCCCAGCTGAAGGGTAGAAAGCGGCTTCTCTGGGTGCCCTCCATGAAAAGGGAAAAAGAAATTGAAGTGAGTCCCTCACAGATGGTACCACTGCCTAGCCATTCTCCTCCCAGTAGTGAGATGCTCCCCTTCCCCACTTCACGAATCTACCCCAGGCTCCTTAGGGGCCAGTCCATGTCCTGTCTTCGTGAAGGGTGGAATCTGGCAGATGAGTTGGGCCTCCCTCCTCTCTGCCCTCATCCCCTCACCCCACTGGTCTTGGCTCCGGAGAGTAAAGCACTGCAGTTTGGGGACATGGTGGCTGAGGATCTGAAGCAGATGACAAAGAGCATGGCAATGGAACGGGCTCGCTACTCACCACTGGAATCGGGCCTGCCTCCCCTCCTCGGGGTCCTTACCAGGCGCCTCACTGCCCAGCACCACACAGAGGACTTGCAGAAAATACTGAAGAGCCTACAGGAAGAAGAAGCCTCTGGACATTGGGATCTCCACCTCCCAAGAATCACTCTACTTCACCCACAGCCAGTGACTATGACTTTGAAGCTACACGATCAGGTGGTGGTCCAAGTGGCTAGTGTGCAGCTCTCGGACAGATACTTTTCTGACACTTTCCACGTGGAGGGGGCTGGAGTCCTATACAACCACCTGACTGGGGAACTGGACTGCAAAGCCATCGAAGAAATGGATGCTGACCATCTTGTTGGCAATAGCACCAAAGAGGCATACAAGGAATTGATGAGCCGAGTCTCTACTAGTCACTTCTCTTTTGATGAAGGACCTCAGATCGAGCCCTCAGCAGATAAAGATTGGTCTACCTACCTGTCCTCAGCTTTTATATACCAATATAAACATAGCCCAGTCATCAACCATAATTTGGTCGGATTTTACTCCAAGAGAACAGGCACTCAGCTGTTGTGCCTGGAGAAGATGCCTTCTCTCACGTTATTCCAAAAGCGCAAAAACTGGGACAAGCGGCCAAACAGGGGTGTATGGATGAACTGGTGGAAAACCTCTGTATCTGCAGAAGACTACTTAAAGTACCTCACCACTCAGGAGACGGATTTCCTCCATGTCGTCTTCCAAATGTATGATGAAGAGGCTTCTGTGGAGATGCCGGTCCCTGCCAAAGAGTCCCTGGAGATTCAGCACGCTCCTCCCCTGCTGGATGATGAAGAGCCAGAATTTGTGCCAGGAAAGTGGAATTGGAGTTCAGTGATAGAGAACAGCTCAGGATTTGGGGAAACCCACATCCTAAGCCTGCAGCAGCGTCTAGAACAACTGTGGGTCATGTTGGAAGTCCCTGACCAGAGCCGCCTGGACATGGTCATTAAGTACAGTTCCAATGCGCGCCAACAGCAGCTACCAGCATTGATCAAGGCCTGGGAGCAGGTCCTGAAGCCCATTCAGATGCGGGAGTTGTTGCTAGGGAGACTGGAGTGGTTTGAACGACAAGCCTCTGACCCCAACCGGTTCTTCCAAAAGCCTGATTTGTTGCTGAGTCGACTCCTGGAGGAGAATCGGTGCCGTAGCCATATCCAAAGGAAGCTGAATCTAATGGAGTCTTCTTTGATTTCCTTGCTGGAAAAGATAGAGTTAGTCTTTGGGGAGCCAGTGACCTTTAAGGGGCGGCGCTACTTAGAGAAGATGAAGCAGGACAAAGTGGAGATGCTCTACTGGCTCCAGCAGCAGAGGCGGCTTAGCAATCTGATCAGGGCCCAGAAAGCCTTCCACCAATCGTCCATGTTCACAAGGAGCAGCAGCCGGGCTTTAATAGCTCCTCGGAATACTCCTATTGCCCGCTAAGAGGGCCAAGTGTCCTCAAATCCCTTCATCGCCCCCAAACATCCACACACTCACTTGACCTCTCAATGGCTTTAGAACAACCGTGGATATTTCTACAAGGGACTGAGATTCTTTATCTTAGCATTCTAGATAAAAGGATTCCCCCAAACCTGGTGTTCCATGTACGCCAGCTGTGCTGCGATACAACCAAAATCCTTTATCAGATGGTCCCTTGGGGACCATTATAACAGAGAAAGTCAGACAGAGCCAGTCATGATCTTTAAAACAATCCAGCTTAGTGTCACTATCTTGTTATATTAAACCAGTTGGTTGGAGCTTTTGTTTAGGCTCAATAGCATAACACTGTTGTTGGAGTTTTGTTTTTTTCCTTTTGGTTCTTGGCTCTTTGGGGGCCCACCACCCAGCTCCCAAATAAATCACACACAGAGTCTTATTCTTACTTATGAATGCCCGGCTTTAGCTGTACTTGTTTCTTGCCAGTTTTTCTTAACTTAAATTATCCCTACTACCTTTTGCCTCTGGGCTTTTTCCTCTTCTTACTTCTGTGTATCTTACTTTCCGTCTTGCTCCATGGCTGGCTGGGTGGCTGAGAGGTTGGCCCCTGGTGTCTTCCTCCTCTGTTCTATCTTGCGTCTTCTCTTTCTTCCCAGATTGCTCCCAGATTTATCCTCTCTGCCTGCCAACCCGCCTGTCCTTTCTCCTGCCTCGCTATTGGCTGTTCAGCTCTTTATTAGACCATC
>LOJH01013710.1:0-24635 GCA_001685095.1 Ellobius talpinus
GAAGGAGGGGAGAAGGAAGGGGAAGGAGGGAGAAGGAAGAGGAAGGAGGGGAGAAGGAATGGGAAGGGGAAGAAGGGGAGAAGGAAGGGGAAGGAGGGGAGAAGGAAGGGGAAGGAGGGGAGAAGGAAGGGGAAGGGGAAGGAGGGGAGAAGGAAGGGGAAGGGAAAGGAGGGGAGAAGGAAGGGGAAGGTGTCTTGGTGTGCCACTATGCTCTTAATTACATTTACTGATTCTGGTGTACATGTGCGCACATGTACGCATGTGTTGTGGAGGCCAGGGGACATGTTTAGGAGCTCCTATTCAGGCACCATCCACTTTTGTTCTATTTTATCTTGAGATACAGTTTCTCACTGGCCTAGAACTCACCAAGTAGGCTAGATTCACTGGCTACTGAGCCCAGGGTCCTCTGTCTCCATCTCCCAAGGGCACCTCCTTGCTTGTCATGTTTTTTAAATTGACCTCTAGGGACAGAGTCTCACTGGGAAGCCTTGGCTGGCCTGGAACTCTGGCCCAGAGGAATCTTGGTCTCAAACACGGTGAGGGCAGTTAGGAATTCTGCTACCTGAGCAGTGTTCAGGGACACACTTGCTGCCTGGGTAGACAGTTCTGGATTTTGTTCCATCTGAGGAGAGAGGATTGGGTGCATCAGAAATGGAGGAATAAACTAGGAGGTGCTGTGGTGGGGAGCCGAGGTCCGGCCTTACCACTGAGACGGCCTTGAACTTGAGCCCTTGCAGGAGAGCTGTGCTGGATGGATTTGCAGTTTTCTTCTGGGTTCATTCCATGAACAAGTGCGACTCCTAAGGAAGCTCACTGGGTTGCTCCTGTTCCCGAAAGACAAGAAAGTATAAAGGGGTGGCTTGTAAAGAGGAAGGAGATGAACAACAGAATGGGAGGGAGAAAAGAAGGTAGTGTGCTGGAAGGAGGGAGGACAGGGCTGCTTGTTTGTCCTGGCCGCCAGGCTAGCTTAGACCAGAAATAATCACGTAGAAACTGTATTATTTAAAACACTTCTTGGCCCATTAGCTCTAGCTTCTTATTGGCTAACGCTTACATATTAATTTAACCCATTAATAGAATGAATTAGTTAAGTAATCTGTGTACCACCATGTGGCAGTGGCCTACCAGCAAAGTTTTGGCATGACTGACTCTGGCTGCAACTCCATGGCATCTCTCTAACTCTGCCTTCTTCCTCTCATGCTATAGGCCAAGCCAGGTCCTTTATTCATTAACTGATAAAAGCAACAACATAGACCGGAGGACCTCCCACACCAGTAGTGGGAGGTTAATGTGATCAAAATATATTTTGTATATGCATTAAAATGCCAGAATGAAGCCCATTTATATCTAGTTAATATGTAGTAATAAAAAACTAAACAAAACAAAACAGGAGAAGTGTTGATGTTCTGAGTCAGGCACTCAACTTTCTCTCGCCTTTCACTATTCTTTTATAATTAAAATATATTGTATACGCATGCAGCTGGAGAGATGGCTCTGCAATTAAGAACACTGGCTGCTCTTCCAGAGGACCCAGGTTCAAACCTCTCTGGCACCACAAGCAGCAGGAATGCACGAAGTGCACAGACATACATACAGGCACACCCCACCATACACATAAAATTGAAAATAAATCAGTGTGCATGCACGTGTGTGTGCATGTGTGTCTGTGTATATATGCAAGTGTGTGTTTGTGTACATGTGTGTGTATATGTGTGCCTGAGTGTATGTCTGTGTGTGTGCATGTGTATCTGTCTGTGTGTGCCCGTGTGTATCACACTGTGTATGTCTCTGTGTGCATGCATGTGGGGGTCATAGATATCTGTGTGTCTGTTCATGTGTGTCTGTGTTTGTATCTGTGCATGTTAGATGAGGTATGCATAAGCCAGAGGTGGACATCAGTGGGGTGGGTATTACTTCCTGCCTTATCGCCTTGTGACGTTCACAGTGAACCTGGGACTTGCTGGTTTTCGACAAGGGTAAGGCCAATGGATTCTGTAGTCCCCCCTCGCAATTTAGCCATCTGGTCACAAGCACAAAACCATGCCTAGTTTCTGCGTGGGTGCTGGAACTCCAGACTCCGGTCCTCACGCTGGCGCAGCAAACGCTCTTATCTGTTGAGCTTTCCTTCATTCCCACGGTCCTTTCTCTTGGCTTCGTCATAAGCCTTTAACCTTTCTAACAGTTTCAAGGGACCGTGCCCAATATGTAAATTACAGATTAGATTAGGGACTTCCATTATAAATCAACCATGAGTCTAAGAAATGCCATTTTGTGGTTTATTCTTCTAGAGAATGGAGGTGCAGAAGGCATTTGCTATTTTTGAAACAAAAAAAAACAAAAACAAAACAACCAGGGCTTTCCTTTTATTTTCAAGTTTCAGAAACAAGCAAAAAAAAGTTTATAAATCAGACTTAAGCAAAATGCACTCTGCCTGGGCGGCAGGCCCTCTTCCCTTAAATGGGCTTTTGCTGCCTTTGTTTTCTTCCATTTCCCCACCTTTGTAGGAAGAATCACTCCCTGTATTTAAGCAGTGAGCCAAAGGGCGCAGAAGACCTGTCACAGCCAGGCATAGTTTTGTAAACAAAGAGGACACAGAACAAACCCAACCCCTTCATCACCGGCGGACATTGAAAGGACGGGCATGGCTTTTAAAGAGGATAGGCGGAAACCTGGAGGTGCCTGAAGTGTTGAATTGGGGTTCACTGAGGGGGGTTGCTGCCTGACTATGAACTTAGCTCGTGGACTGTTTTACAAGATAGCGTCTCCCTGGGGGCCTGGCATTCTTGTCATACACCTTTGCAGCCATGCTTGTCTTTCCGTAGGTGCCCAGTTCTGCACACTGATGTCCTGGGGTTTGCTTTGCTCTGGTGTCCTGTGTCACTTCTTTGGGGGCTCTTTAATCCTGCGGTGTGGCATTTTGCTGGCTTGGATTCCTCCAGCAGGGCTTAGAGACACGTCCCGGTTCACCTCAAAGTACAGACAGTGGCCTGACATTTCCTACCCTGAACAAGTCCATGCTCTCTGATGCTCACACTGGCTTTTCCATCTATGGGCAGCGCATCCCAAGACGGGTTCGCGGCACTATTTGCCTGCAGCGCCACCACCTGGTCCAAACAGGAACGACCTACTCCCAGACCCAGGAGCAACCAAAACCCAGAGCGCATTTCCAGCCTTTGCAATTCCTGCTCCTTTCCATTTTCTGAAAGTCGATGGAGAACATATGCAATATTTACATTTCTAGGCAAAACTTTGGGTTTAAAGAAACTGAAATGGGATCTAAACTGTGTCCTCAAACACAATCAAAAATTGTAATTAAAGGGGTTGGGGGGAGGGTGAGTGCTTTGGTGATATAAAATGCAGCAGGAGAATGGGCCAGAAAGGCTTTTTTTTCTCACCCATTTCTCTCCTAAAGCATTCTGCCCATGGGGGTACTGGGTCTAGAGGGGACATGGTTTCGTGGCTGTTTGGTGATTGTCACCTGTCCCTCCACCATGCCCTAGACAGCCCACCTTCTAATGGTCAAATTTGAGTCCTGATGCTTCAGACAAAGTGGAGTACCCTGAAGTCCAAAAACACACAAACAGTTCAGAGTGTGTGTGTGTGTCCACCCCAGTGTGTTCTTGCACATCTCAGTGCATATATGTGTGTAGGTCTCAGTGTGTCCTACTCACCTCAGTGTGAGTGTGTGTGCACACCCCTGAATATGTCATGTTCACCTCAGAGAGTGCATGTCTGTGGGTGCGCATCTCAGGGTGTATGTGTATGCACACCTCAGAGTGGGTATGTGTGTACCCATGTGTGTTTGTATACTCCTATGAGCATACTTCTTGTAATACTGAAAGAACACCTTGGGGTTGTCTTGGTGTTTCTATTGCTGTGGAGAGACACCAGGACCACGACAACTCTTATAAAGAAGAACATTTCATTGTGGTGGTGCCATACAGTTCAGGGGTTCAGTCCATGCTGGCGGGGAGCATGGCAGCATGCAGGCAGGCACAGTGCTGGAGAAACAGCTGGGAGTCCCACATCTTGCAGGTAACAGGAAGTCGGCTGCCTGTCACAAGTGAAGCTTGAGAAGAAGACCTCAAAGCCTTCCCCAGACTTCCAGCCGAAGGTGTGGCCCTCCAGCCTCAAGGTCTGGATTAAAGGTGTGTGTCATCCCAGCCTCCTCCAACAAGGCCACATCACCCAACAGTGCCACTCCCTGTGAGTTTATTGGGACCAAATACATCCAAACTACCACAGGGATTTTTGTGTTTACTTATTTTTATCTACAAATGCAATGCTTTTATTTTTATTACGCACATAAAATTATTGGGAGGGCTATATTGCCCTTACAAGTCAGTATTGTAGTAAGGATTAAGTATGCAGGTTGCACAGCTCAGGTTTGCCCAGGACATTGTGGAAGATGATGGTGATTTCCTGAGTGTGGGGCCTGGCTCTTCATCTTCCTCCTTGAGGGTCTCCTGGCCAGAAAACCAGCCTTCTTCTTTCCACTCTGGGCTGCGGATTGCATGCATACAGCCAGCAAGGGTGCAGATTGTTGATCCTCATGTCACTTTAGGTCCCTTCCCAGCTGATGACTGGGATGCAGGGTTTAAATGGGCAGCAGGCTGATCACGACAGAGGGTGGGCGAGAGAGAATAGTCTGTGTTCTCTCTGGGGAGGAAAGGTTGTGGAGGAGACATCTCTGAGTTATATGTTCCTCAAAGCTTCTATTGAGTGTTTGAACAATGAAAATCTCTCCAAGCCTACTAGCATCAAGCTGTGGGGGCATGGCACAGCGCCTGCTGGTGTTGTGCAGCCTGAAACCCATGCAGCCAGAGTAAGGGCTGTTGTTAACCTAGGCAGAACCTCTCTTGTGGGAAGGCAGGCAGCAACGCAGACAAGGACTCCAGGCTTCCACAGCCAGTTTGACTGTGAGACCTGAATGCATCTCTGCAACCATGAGGCCATCTCCAGGCTACGCACATGTGTGCTTGGAGGACCAGCTGAGGGTGGCATAGCAGGCATTGGCACCGAGGCTAGCAGTGGGGTGTGGGCAAGCTCATCTTAACCTATGTACGTTGCAGCATCCACTCTAGCTGAAACATTGTGTAAAAGTGTAAAACAGAAGTATGAACCAAGTCGAAAGAGAAAGGCCTAACACACCTGCAGAGAAACATATTGTAGGCGCCTCTGGGCTCTGGAAGTCCCCATGTTTGCTAAAAGGAACTCCCTGATTTCTATGTCAATAATCAAACCAAAGCACCAGAAATATGCACAGTCAATCCTCCTGACACTCTACCTACCTCTGAATGTATCCTTTGAGCAAAGCGTGTGGAGAGGAGGAAGCTAATGTTTTCTGTCTACAATGGATCCAATATTGTGTTTCTCTAAAATCTGCATGCCAAAGCCTTGTTATCAAGAGAATGGTGCTGTGATTTGTATGTGAGTGTCCTCCCAGAGTCCCTGTATTGAACCATGGTCACCAGCCTGCAGCATCAGAGGTGATGAAACCTTTAGGGCAGTGAGCTCGTGGGAGGCAACCGGGTCACTGGGGCCATGCCCTTGAATAAACCATGAAGTAGGCTTCTTCCACTGCTCACTCCTGTCACCATGGTATGCTGAGCCACCACGTGACCAAAGCAACAGGGCCAGGTGACCATGGACTGAAATTTTAGAAACCAGGAGTCCAAGTAAACCTTTCCTTTTTTAAAAAATAAGTTTATCATTTTAAGCATTTTGTCCTAGCAAGGTGACACAGATGTCACTTGGAAAGTGACTAGGTTAAGCAGATAGAACTTTCACAAATGGACTTAATGCTAGAAAGAGGCTGGAGGGTAACTCCATGGTTAAGAGCACTTGTTTCTCCAGCAGAGGACCTGAGTTCTATTCCCAGCACCCATATGTAGCTCACAACCATCCCTAAGCCAAGTTCCAGGGAATCTGATGTCCTCTGATGTGGGATGTCCTTTTATTGGGTAATGAATAAAGCTGTTTCAAACAATGGCTTAGCAGAGCAAAGCCAGGTGGGAAATCTGAACAGAGATACATAGAGAGAGTAGGTAGAGTCAGTGAGATGCCTTGTAGCTGCTGAAAGAGAAAGATGCCACTGCAGGAATCTTTCTGGTAGGTCACAGCCTCGTGGTGATACACAGATTAATAGAAATGGTTAATTTAAGATGTAAGAGCTAGAGAGGAATATGCCTAAGCTATTGGCCAAGCAGTCTTGTAAGTAATATAGTTTCTGTGTGATTTTTCGGGTCTGAGTGACCAGGAATGAAGGAACAGTTTCCATTTACAGTCCTCTCCCAACCATTGTGGACACCATGTAAGTGGTGCTCACACACACACACACACACACACACACACACACACACACACAGAATACTCATAACGAAATAAAAAGGAGGCCAGAAAGCTTCCTAACTCTTCCCACTGTGTGAGAATGCAATGAAAAATCAGGAGTCCGTGACCCAGAAACGGGCTCTTACCAGAACCCAACCATTCTGGGGTCCTTAGACTTCCATCCCTCAGAACTTAGGAAACAACTTGCGTTACAACAATAAAGTAACAAGAATCAACAAACACTACTCATTGATATATCAAGCTTATGGCTGAAATAAAGTAAAAACAGACAATACAAAGAACCAACGAAACAAAGAGTTGATTCTTTGAGAAAAATCAATAAGATTGACAAACCCTTATCCATATTAACAAAAAGTCAGAAAGACAATACTCAAATCAACAAAATTAGAAACGAAGGGGGGATATAACAATACACACCAAGGAACATAGATACACGCATACATACATTCATACATACATACATGCATGCATGCATGCATGCATACAAGAGAATCTTAAGGTCAGGCTTTAAAAACCTGTACTACATCAAATTGGAAAATCCAAAAGAAATGGACACTTTCCTCCATACATTCCACCTATCAAAGTTAAGTCAATATTAGGTAAATAATTTAAAATAGACCAAAAAACCCTAGTGAAATCGAAGCAGTAATTAATAGTAGCCCCCAGTACTAAAAAAAAGTCCAGGGCCAGATGATTTTAACAGAGCATTCTGCCAGACTTTCAAACTTTCAAAGAAGAGTTAATGCCAATACTCCTCAAATTATTCCACAAAACAAAAACGAAAGGAACATTACCCAATTTATTTTACGAGGCCTCAGTTACCCTGATATTCAAACCACATAAAGACCAACAAAGAAAGAGAATTACAGACCAGTTTCACTCATGAACATAGATGCAAAAAGCTCAATAAAAACTGGCAAGCCGAATTTGAGAATACATCAAAAAGGTCATCTACCATGATCAAATAGGAAGTACGCTTCATCCCTGAGATGTACGGATGGTTCAACATGAAAATCAGTCAGTGTCATCCACTATATAAACAAAACAAAAGAAAAAAAACCTACATGATCATCTCATTAGATGCAGAAAATCCTTTAACAAGACCCAGCACCCCTTCATGATGAAATTCCTGGAGAGATTAGGAATGCAAGGGCCATACCTTAGCATAATAAAAGCAGTTTACAGAAAGTCCATAACCAACATCAATTTTGTGTAGAGAAACTCAAAGCAATTTCTCTGAAGTCAGGAACAAGACAAGGTTATCTACTCTCTGTATCTGTTCAATATAGTAGCTGAAGTCTTAGCTAGAACAGTAAGACAACTGAAGGAGATCAAGGGGATCCAATCGGAAAGGAAGAAGTCAATGTATCTTTATTTGCAGATCATATGATAGCGTACAATTGAGTGACAGTGATAATTGAGCCTAAAATTCCACCAGGGAACTTCTGCAGCTGACGAACACTTGCAGCAAAGTAGCTGGATAGAAAATTAACTTACGAAATCAGTAGCTATTCTATATACAGATAAAAAAGAGAACTGAGAAAGAAATCAAGGAAGCAACACCTTTTATAATAGTTTCAAGTCATATAAAATATCTTGGGGGTAACTCTAACCAAGTAAGTGAAAGACTGTAGGATAAAACTCTAAGACCCTGAAGAAAGAAACTGAAGTAGATATTAGAAGGTGGAAAGATCTCCCATGTTCATGGATCAGTAGAATTAAGATAGTAAAAATGGCCATCCCATTAAAGACAGTCTACAGAGTCAGTGCAACCCCCGTTAAAACTGCAACAGAATTCTTCACAGGTCTTGGAAGGACCATTTCCAGTTTTGTACGGAAAAACAAAAAAAAAAACTCAAGATGGCTCAAACAATCCCGAATAATAGAAGAAATGCTGGAGGCACCACCGCCCCTGATTTCAAGCTGTGCTACACAGCTATAGTAACAAAAACAGGATGGTATTGGCACAAAAGCAGACAGGGGGATCAATAATCAACAGATCCAAACTGAAGACCCAGAAATAAATCTACATACTCACGGATTCCTGAGTTTTGATGAAGAAGTCAGAAACACACAGGAAAAATAGAAAGCATCTTCAACAAGTGATGCTGGTCAAACTGGATGCCAGCGTGTAGAAGAATCTATATAGGTCCATAATTATTACCCTGTAGGTAACTCGATTCCAAATGGATCAAAGACCTCAACAAAAATCCAGATACACTGAACCTGATAGAAGAGGAAGTGGGGAGCAGCCTTGAAGTCATTGGCACAGGAACAGACTTTCTGGACAGAATACCTGACAGCACAGGCACTAAGACCAACCATTAATAAACTGGACCTCATGAAACTGAAAAGGACATTGTCAACTGGACAAAGAGGCAGCCTACAAAATGGGAACAGGTTTTTATTTTTTTTAACCAACTCTACATCTGACAGAGGCCTAATATCCAAAATATATAAAAAACTCAAAAACCTAGATTATCAAGAAAACAACCTATTTTTTTTAAAAAAAAATGGGGCACATCTCTAAACAGAAAATTCTCAAAAGAGGAGATTTGAATGGCTGAGAAACAGTTAAAGAAATGTTCACCATCCTTAGTCATCAGAGAAATGCAAATCAAAACTAGCTTTTGCTTAAATATAAACTTAATTATATATATTTCTTCTTTCTTTTTGCCCTACAGACCCTTTATGTATATATTGTGGTTTCCAATTTGATGTTTGCATGGGATTCCTGACTGTGCAAACAAGTGGGTCTCTGTGCCTTGTGCCTTCTCTTGGGCTCTGCTCCTGTGTTTTATCCCAGTTCCAATGCGTTAGTGTTTGCTGTCTTATCACATTTACCTAGTGTTACCCCTTAAAAACCTGCTTGTTTTCGAATGAGACAGAAAGGGGGTGGATCCACGTGGGAGGGGAGAGGAGGAGGAACTGGCAGGAGTGGGAGAGGAACTCTAGTCAGGACGTATAGGTGAACAAAAAAAAATCTGTTTTCAATACAAGAAAAAAAAAGAAATTACTTGTTTTGTTGATTAAGCCGGTCAGCCTAGGTACCCAAACAAAGACAGCATCTTTCTCTGAGTATATGTTTTATCAAAGTGAATGGAAAAGGCAAAATTAATGATTCAAGAGCTCGATTGTAATTTTAAAAGCTCATTTTGATAGATTTTTGGAAAAAGAAACTAAGACCTCCTGGTTCTGAAAGATGTGGGAGTATTTTTAGTTGCAATTCTGTCTTCAGAATGGTGACATAAATTACTCTCCAAGTGACAGGCAGCTCTGAGCAGACTCCTAAACCAGCAATGTCCCTGGTGTGCGTGAAGCCACAGGATGTCAGCTACCTCCTGTTTTAAAATGAAGGGCAGAGACAGAGACCTGTGTTTGGGGGTTCACCTGTGACTTCTTGGTAACTGCCAGGTGTTTTTTTATTTCCATTTCAGAGCCAAATACAGAGCTTGGACCAGCCTGGGACCAGCACATTTTATTGGTGTTGGACCGGGTCCTAGGGATCCTCATTACTTGGTCATTACTTGGTCAGGTGGTGGGTGTGTGGGCTAGAGAAATCATGGCTTCACTATAATTTAGAAATTTTCTCCAGGTCTCAGGAGGGGAAGATTCTGGAACCACTGAAGACACAGTGGCTGTTTGCTTTGCATGAGAGTATGTGGGTGGCCAGGAGCTGGAGGTGTAGTTGCAGCCTGGAGAAGTGACATCCTGGGCTGACCTAGGAGAGCCAAGTGGGTGGCTTCTAATCTTGGCCTGTGTTGTTCCTACCTGCTTTGACACCACCCTTGGCCGAGCTGCTCCGCTGAGCTGAGCCTTTTCCCCTCATCTGTAAAGCCAGGGTTGGTGCGCATGGGAGGTAGTATGTCTGGGTCAGAAAACTGTCAGTGGAAGCCTGGAGCCCCAGCCACCGCTGGCCCCCCAGCCGCCGCTGGCCCTCCAGCCGCCGCTGGCCCGGGGGAACACTGGTCAGACGGTTTAGAAGCTCCAGGTGGAAGCCTGAGTCAGCGCTAATCAGCTGTCCTCGTGCCCTCTGACCTGGACGTTCCGCTGTCAAGAATTGGTCATAAGGAAGTGACCCAGCCTCAGAGACAGAGATTGCCAAAGAAAAACTGAGTCAGGCTTCTGTGTTTTAAGAGTAAGGGCGTGTTTGTGAACAGACAGCACACAGAGATGGAACACAAACGCCGGTAAACGTGAAAGGAAATTCACCCTCAGCCGCTATCAGAGAAGTGCAAGCCAAAGCTACACAGACTCCCTCTCACCCTGTCAAAATAAGCAAAAACAAGTACCAGGGAGCATGTGGACCCAAGGGAACTCTCATATACTGCTGGTGAGAATGTAAATTAGCCCAGCTATTATAGAAACCAGCATGGAGGTTTCTTCAAGAAGCTGAAATCTTCCATGTGTGATAGCCTTGCCACACTTCCGATTTGCTCTCTGTGCTTTCTGCACATGGTTGAAGATGTGGCCCCTCAGCTTCTTGCTCCAGAAGCCTGCTGCCTCGCCTTCCCCACCATGATGGACTTTGATCCTGCTGGAGCCAGAAGCCAAAAGTGAACTCTTTCTTCCACAAGCCACTTCTGGTCATGGTGCTTTATCACAGTGGCGGAAAACAGCTCATCCAGGACCCAGCTATACCACTCCAGATTATTTATCCGAAGGAGTCTGAGCCAACATATCACAGAGACGCTCATCAGCCGTGTTTAGTGCAACACTGTTGATAAGTCCTAAATTTTGGGAGCAACCTACGTTTCCAGCAAGAGGGAAATGGATCGAGAAAATGTGATTGATGTACACCATCCTGGTTTCCCTTCTGTTGCTGTGATAAACACCATGACCCAAAGCAGCCTGGTGAGGACAGGGTTTGTCCAGCTTACAGGCATCATTGAGGAGAGTAAAGCCGGGGACTCAAGGCAGGGGCTTGGAGCAGAGAGCTCGGACAAAGGCTGCTCATGGCCTCACTTGCTCAGCTAGTTTTCTTCCACAATCCAAGCCCACCTGCCTTGGGGCAGCACTGCCCACAGTGGCCTAGGCCTTCCTCCATCAATTAGCAATGAAGAAAACCACCTCACAGACATGGCCGCAGGGCAATCTGATAGAGGCCGTTCTTCCTTATTCCTATTGGGAAGTTCCCTCTTCCCTGGTCACTCTGGGGCTGTGTCAAATGGACAGCTGAAGCTAATGATAATGTACACAATGGGATATTTTTTAAGCCACAAAGAAGGTTATAACATTTGCAAGAACATGGATGCAACTGGTGATAATCATATGAAGAGAATTTGAGTCATTCTCAGGAGGACGTATTTGTACATTTTCTCTTCTTTGATGTCCCTGGCTGCCCTCCCATTCCTCCCTTTGATGACTTCCTTAGAGTCTTTAAGTTTCTCCTCTTGTAGGCCTTCCTAGCATGGCCAGGACAGAGGTGCATTCTCGTTCAGAGTTTTGGGACCAGATGGCACTAGGGTGTGGCAGTGCCTCATTCTTTGACTCTTTTGGAGGTGGTCTACGCCCTTGGCACTCCCTCCTTTGCTTGTGCCACTAGGCCTCAGTTTCTGCTGTCATCAGGCTTCTCCAGGTGTTCTTGTCTATGTCTAAATGTCCTTTGTTTATCAGTCCTTGGATTTACAACCTTCCTCCTCCAGGACCACCTCAGTTTCACGTGGCAAGACCTCCAAAGATGTTCATTCCCATGGGTGGGTCCTGGATGAGTTGCTTTCCGCCACTGTGATAAAGCACCATGACCAGAAGTGGTTTGTGGAAGAAAGAGTTCACTTTTGGCTTCTGGCTCCAGCAGGATCAAAGTCCATCATGGTGGGGAAGGCGAGGCAGCAGGCATCTGGAGCAAGAAGCTGAGGGGCCACATCTTCAACCACGTGCAGAAAGCACAGAGAGCAAATCGGAAGTGTGGCAAGGCTATCACAACCTCAAAGCCCACCCCCAGTGACATACTTTTTCCAGCAAGCCTCCTCACCCCAAAGGTTCCACCCCTCCAATGGGTCCAACAATTGGGAATGAGTATTCAAATACCTGAGCTTCTGGAGAACGTTTCCCATTCAACCTACCTTAGAGCCACAGGTAAAGTTACAACCCATCTCTTCAGCAACAGGAGTCAAGCCAGAAACTCCCTTATGCTATACCACACCCACACTCAAACAGTTCGTCACTGACATCGGTGACTATGTGTTAAGTGACTGTGCAGCCATGGAAGGATTAACAGAACATCCTTTCCCAAGGTGCTCTTCACCAATGAATGTGCTCACCAAAGTTGGGTAGCTCCAGTGCAAGAACCTCACGGTGACCACCAGGATTTAGAACCGTGACCTTGAGAAGCAATGGATCGGAATGTAGGAACAGACCCTTCTCAGTCCGAAGCATTCCCAGATCACAGCCAGGATGCGGCTGATGGTCTGTCTTCTAAGCTCAGCTAGCATTTATAATAGGGTCTCATGTATTCCAGGATAGCCCAGGATGATCTTGAAATTCTGATCCTCTTGATTCCACCTCCCGAGTGCTGAGTTTACATACAGCTGTACACCACTGTAAGCCTAAATGTGGTGTGAAGAGAGGTGGAAACACAGATCTCGGGAAGCTCGAGGGCTAGCCTGGTATACACAGCAAACTTCTAGGCCAGTGAGAGACCCTGTCTTAAAGAAGATGTGGAAGACATCTGAGAAACAACACTCCAGGTTTTCCTCTGACCTCCACACCTGTACTATGCACCTGCATGCCACACACACACACAGACACACACACAGACACACAATTTCAAATTTTTGATAGAGGTTTTAGGCTTGTAGATACTTAATCTATTACGATTTTACTTTAAACACCACAATTAATTTCAAAGTCATCTCTCCTTTTTCCTCTCGGAATGCACATGAGGGATCAGAAGTTCTCTCTAGGGTCTACCGGCGGCAGCTCTCCAGAGACATCTTATTGATTCCTTAGGTCGTATATTCTCAGTCAGAGATGGAGTATTCTTCATCTGAGCTATCTGAGCCCTGACGTGGAAGTGGAGCATTCCCCACACATGACTGGTCACACATTGAAAACACAGGCAAGCTGAAAATAGTGCATGGGGGTAACTTTGGGCTGTGTGTGTGAGCGGGAGAGGCAGCCACTAAATACAAATGAACTCCACATTTAGACGTGAGTTTCATCCTGAGATCTCATTATGCACATGTAAATATTGCCAAACCCGAACTAACCCCAAATTGAAATTCCTGCTGCCCTTAAAGTGATTTGGATAAAGAGTACTCAGCCTGTATAATAATTTGATTTGCCTGAATAACTCATCAGATTAACTCTGGCGAACAGTTTTTTCTTTGTCTTAAAAAATATTACTTGCTTATTTGTGTGTGTGTGCGTGCGTGTGCGTGTGCACGCGCGCGTGCGCGCGCACACACACACACACACACACACACACACGTATACTGGTGACCTTGGAGACTAGAACAGGGTGTCAGATCTCCTGGAGCTGGAGTTATAGATAGGCGTGAGGTGGCCAGCGTGGGTGCTGGGAACTGAATTCTGGCGCCTTAACTGTGGAGCTGTTGCTGAAGTCCCTAACAGAAACTGTGACGGTGTTTCTGAAGCACCTAACAGAAGGGGTCTTGTCACCTTTTGAGGGGACCAGTGGGCACCACTTGCAATCCCAGCAAAGGGGAAGGGGCGTCTGAGATGGGCTATGACCCCCCCTGACAGTAAGAATGTAAAATTTCTAGGTAGCTAGGTAAAAATGGAAGGCCTTATTTACATATTTAGGCTCTTATATATTCATTTCTTTTTAAAGTAAACTGACTTCATAATCCTACCTGTTTACGGCAAGGCTACAAAGCTGATGAAGGCCCAAAGTGTGGGAGGAAACATGCTCCTGCTCTTGACCAGCTTCAGAGAAGCCACGTGTCTCTGGTGCCACGGGACTCCAAAGGCCCCAGCTGCCCCCACATCCCCTGTTGATTTGTCTCAGAGATGATCTCAGGTGAGGCCCTTGCTTGCAGCTGCCTCATGCAGGCAAGCTTTGTGAAAGGTTTCCTAGCCCTCTGATGGTCCACTTGTGTGACCTCACTCAGGAAAATGGGAAAACAGAGAGAGACCAGGAGGCTGGGGATGAGCACTTGAGACAAGTACTCGGGGCTGCAATGCCAGGAGCCTGGAGACCTCGGACGAGCTGAACCTCAGGGTGTGTGATGAGCCAACCTTGAAGATGGGGGTGTGGGGGTGTGGGGGGCTAACACTTTCCTCTCCCCCTCCCTCCTTCCCTCCTTCCTCTCTCTTCTTCTTCCTCCCTGTCTACGTCCCTTTTAAGATTTTCAGGGTCCCCATCTCTTCCCTCCACCCTATCTGCCCACAAGGGTATTAGCAGAGTTCAGGAAACAGGCCTCTGGGGCACTTACAGGCCTCTGTGCCTTTGTGGAGCAGGAAAGCAGGCTGCAATCCCCTTTCCCCTTCTCTGTATCTCTGTGTCTTCGTGGCAGAATGTTTATGTTCCTTTCAACACTAGGCAGAAAATGTAAGGACTGGATGGGAACCTGGGACGGCTTTGTGAGTTATTCTCTAGCTCCTTCTTTCCCTCTGAGTGCTATTGCTGATGCGTTCACAGAGGGGAAAACCAGATCTTGCTCCATGTGGCAGTCACCTGTCTGCAGCACGTGGGATGTGGGGGCTGAGAGGATGGACAGGTGTTCTGCGCTGACCTCACAGGGGAGGACACACATCTGTTGGTCTGTCGGAACAGCCGAGGAGTGAAAGCAACCTGGTGCCATCATCCCAAGCACTGGGGGCTGTTCACCCTGCCCATCCCTGCTGGTGAACACCAGCAGGATTTCCCACGACCACGATAGTTAACCCCTCCATCCCTGTCTCAGCCCTTTACCTCCCAGAAGCTACTGCAGGAGACCTTGGGATGTTTGGACTTGATGGGTGTGTGGTGTAGGCTGGATCTTCCTTCCTATGGGCTTGTGGCCACAATGTTCCCTCGCCGGCCTGAACAGCCCTGTAGCATGGTAGCTGATGGGACATTAACTGACTGGTTTCCAATTGTTGATATGATAAGTGATCGTGACCTTAGTGGATCAAAACAGCACACACTTATTTTCTTATAGTCCTGGAGGTTGTAAATGAAATGCTAAGTGGTGGGTGGCGGCGGCAAGGTGCACTTCTTTCTGATTCTAGAGGAGAGTTAGCTTCCTTTCTTTTCTGTGTTTTGGAGGCTGCCTGCAGTCCTACTCAGTGGCTGCTGCTTCCTCTTCAGAAGTCAGCTACACAAGGGCTTTGGCTCTCCCTGACTCTGGTGACCCTTACACCATTAAGGACTCCATTATGCTGGACCCACTCAGATGAACCAAGGTCCTTGCCTTATCTTCAGGCTAGTGGACTGCGAACATAAGTGACCTTGGTCTTGGAATCTGGCACACTGACTTGCAGATTCTGAGTAGGGGGAGTTTAGGTGGCCTTAGGGATCATAATGCTGCAGTATGGCTGGGCTGTACCATCTGTCACTGACTCAGATTCTGAGAGTGGGAGTTTAGGCAGCCTTAGGGGATCATAATGCTGCAGTATGGCTGGACTGTACCGTCTGTCTCACACCTTAACTTCATTGCTCACTAAAACCCAGGCTTGTGGCGGTCTCTCTCACTCCCTCACTTCCTTGTTGGTCTTCCCTGGGATTATCTCCCAAATCACCTGCTTGTGCCGGAACTCGAACTGGCCCAAAAGAGAATCCTGCTGTGAGGCACCAACCCCAGATGCCAGGTGTCAGCAGAATAGTTTGTCCCTCCTGTTTCTGTGGCTCCTCCTACTTTTGCCACTAGTGGCAAAATGAAGGGAACACCAGGTGACCTGCCCACCATCCAGACACGATGTCACTGGGAAAGAACAGCCCCTCAGGTCCCGAGATGCATTGTAATTGGAGAGCTGGAGGTCTATAGTCCAAGATTGAGGCAATCTGAAATGCCCCTTGCTTCATTGTTCTGTTTGATCCAGAAGAGGTTTGCACATCGTCTGCTGGAAACGTACCTGATCCCCTCTCTCTTGCCCTCACTCCATGTGTGAGGTGTGTGTGCAGGTGTGTGTGTGCAGGTGTGTCTGGGTGTGAGTATGTGCAGGTGTGCAGTGTGTGCAGTATGTGCAGTGTGTGCAGTGTGTGCAGTATGTGCAGTGTGTGCAGTATGTGCAGGTGAGTGTGTGCAGGTGTGCAGGTGTGTCTGGGTGTGAGTATGCACATGTGTGTAGCTGTGCATACCTAGCACAGGATGTCTGAGTGGATCTTTGGGGTCATCTGATATGTGCACTGCCATCATCTCACAGGCTGCAAAACCAAGCACAGAGTCGCATGTAGGATGGCTACAGAGCACACTTTAGTGCCATCTGATCTGCCTAGCAGCTCCTGCTCCTGAACACAGACCCCCCATCTGCCCACCCCTGTCTGATGCATCTCAGACCGGACAGCTTTGCAGTTCAGTTCCCCTTCGCCCTAATTAATCCATATAACCCAATTGTGGGAACAGCCTTTTTTTTTCTGTCCTGTCTTTGCAGGACACCTGAGAAGACACGACATAGAAACAGACTGACTCACACACTCGGGATAGCCTGCCTCATGATGAGCCTGAGGTGGCCTGTTGCGTATGGGATCAAGTGCATTTCCAGCAGAAGACAGGCAAAACTCTTCTGTATCAAATAGGGCAACGAAACAGGAGACATTTTAGATTTCCTTGATCTTGGGAGGTTTTGTCTTCACATAGGGAGGGAGGGAGTCCATTTGACTCCCAGCTGTGACATTTGCTATGCAGCTATCTTAAGCCCAGTTTCCTTACCTAGAGTTTGTGCTTGTGAGCAGCAGATTAGGCTGAGGAAATCAAGAACCCAGCAGTGGACTAGCCTGGTAGTTACAGCTTCTGTTTCTTCTAAGGGTTCTGTTGTCCGAGCTGCTGTTTGCTGGAATTTGGCTGAAGTCATGGATATCTTCCTCGCGTGGCCCACAGGTCTGTGCTGGCTGGTGGCAGGAAGCTCCCAGGCCTGTCTTTGTGTGTCTCTATGGAGCTGTAACTGCCGGAGTGTCCTCTCAATGTGTTACAGGGATTCCCTTGGCCAGGCAGATAAGTCGGAGGGAGAGACACCGAATCTGCTGTGTCTTTTGTGGGCTGGACTTGGAAGATGCAGAGCTGTTTCTACCTATCCAATTATTTCTTATCTTAGTCTGTTTTCTGTTGCTATGGCAAAGGCAGCTAAGAATGGGTAGTTCATCAAGGAAGGGGGTTTATTTTCCCATGGTTCTGGAATTCCTAGCTGTGTGTGGGCCATATGACAGAGCTGACCCCTGACTCCAACCAGCTCTCTGGAAAACTGAAGCTGAAGCTCTGACAACACAGCCGAGCTCTCTTTAGAGAGCCTGGGCCGGAACCACACAGCTCAGCCACCATTGACTTCTAGAGGAATAGAGACTTTCCAGAGAAGAAATATTATTGTAAGCCTTGACATTTGCAATCACTTTTTATGTTCAGCCTTTGACAGAGAAGCCTTCTTGCTGTATTATAACAGGGCAGCGAGCACCTGTGGTTAGAAACAGCAAGTGAGTCAAAAGCTGACGTTTACAAAGCTACTCTGTGATAGCCCCGTCACTATTTGATCAACCCTAATGACTTAGGTATCTCTTAAAGGTTACAATAAGGAGCTCCACCTCTTGCTCTCCTACAAGGGTACCAGTACAGTGGTATATTATTTGTGTTTTAATAAATAAAGCTTGCCTGAAGATCAGAGGGCAAAGTAGCCACACTAGTCAGTCATACAGGCCAGGGAGTGGTGGCACACACCTTTAATCCCAGGACTGGGAGACAGAGGCAGAGGGATCTCTGTTAGTTCAAGGCCACCCTGGGCCACATGAGATTGAATCTGTCTAAAAGGGAAACAGAGCTCACAGAAAAGTGATCCCAGCACTTGGGATCCCACGTTTTTAATCCCAGCACCAGGAAGGTGGAGACAGGAGTGATATCCCTGGGTGGGATTCAGTGGAGTTTTGAGTCTGAGGTTGGTGGAGAGCATTGCAGAATTGCCCCTTTGTCTGGGCCTTGGTAGAGGTAAGATCTCTTTAGTGACTCGGCTGCTTTTTCTGATCTTCAGCTTGAACCCCAATCTCTGTCTCTGGGTTTTGATTATTCATCCTCCAGACCAACTTTGAGCACCAGTTTTGGTGAGGAAGGTGACCCTGTAGCAGCTGTACTGGTCCACCCCGTTTGGCTTGGGTGTGGATATCAGGAGGCGAGGACTCCAACATAGCTCTCAGAAATCATCTTTTGATTGACATGTGGCTCACAAAGTACTGACCTGATTACTGCAGACCCAGGTACTGTTTTGATCAGGGAGAAAACAGCTCAGTCACAGCACCCCCAAGCTCCTTTTGAATGAGTTTGCTCACTGCCCACTGGGGCAAGTGCCAACCTACATGAGGAGTAAGGGACATGGGAGCCTGGGAAGTGACAGCTCTTGAATTCACGAATCTACAGTGGCCAGTTGAACAGACACTGTGGAAAATAGATTTCTGAACACATCATTCTGTCAACAGATGCCAAAGAGCAGGCATGCGTGTTAATGCTGAACAAACGAGGTTTCTGCTTAAAGAATGAGGAGTCAAGTCACGTGCTCTTGGAGCCACTAGAGTGTCCACGGCGTCAAATCCTGGCCCAGCTGGTGCCCAGAAAGACCTAATAAGCTTTAAAGTGGAACAGGCACTGTAGAAGTATTGTGTTTTGGAGCTGGGGAGATGGCTCAGCCAAATGCTTGGCATGCAAGCATGAGGGCCTGAGTTTCATCCCTAGCATCTAAATAAAAAGTCAAGCAAAGCAGTTTGTGCCTGTGACCCTAGCGTTGGAGGTAGAGATGGGAGCCTCCCTGGGGCTTGATGGCCAGCCAGCCTAGCCAAATTGATGAGCTCCAAAGTAGGTGAGAAACCCTGCGTTAAAAGACAGGGTGGAGAACAATTGATACCTGATGTCAACCGTTGGCATCTGTGTGACGGTACACATACTACACACACACACAAAGATGTGCACACGTCATCCACACACATCAAAATAACAAAGGCATTGCTTTTATTGCGACAACAATGATGACAGTGGTGGTTAATAAGAGATGGCCATTACATGACAAGCATCCAACCACTTCGAAACTATGATCCATCATGTTCAGTGTGGGTGGAGACAAGACCCTTCTTTGTAACTCCTATAGGACCTTCCTTTCCAAGAATTAACAATGGGGCATATTTATTGGTTCCTTCCTGAGTCCTTCATTATATGCACAGCAAGCTCCTGAGACACAGTCATGGGCATGGGTGGAATTGTTCCTCTGTGACAGAGTCATAAATCAGCTCAGTACCATAGGTTTGATTTCTGCCCAGTCTTTTGCATCTTTTGGGTGTGTGGCTAGACTGGCTTATCCCGTGTTTCCTAGTATCTCTATTACTTGGTCATCTGTGGTGTTTTTCCATCTTAATTTGCTTCATCGATCAGTCATATTTAAAATTAAAACAAAAATAGAAATGAAAAAAAAATGGGAGTATATTTCCAAACACATCATTCTGTCAACAGAAGCCAAGGAGCCAGGCATCTTCTTCTGGGGTCTCTAGGTATCTTGGGAGAGCTGGGAGGGTGTGAGCTTGGGGAAACACATGGGTGTGGTTGACTGTGCAATCAATTTGGGGTCATTTGTAAGTGTTGATGGAAGTAAAGGCTCTGTAAACAGTACCCCTACACCTGGGTCACTTCCCAGGGAGGAAGAGTTTGGCCTTCACTGATAGACTATGGATCCTGGGTTGAGTCTGTTCATCTGAGGGCATGGGGAGATCCCTAGAGAGGGGAATAGTATTTTATTTTCAACCTTCTTTCCATCTTTGTGTTGGTTAAGGGTAAATGATTTACACAAAGAGAGACACACACACTCACACACACCATGTGGATTCATTTTTATATCTTATTTGCATTTATTCATTTCCAAGAGGCATCTGGTTCAACATAAGAAGAGAGGGAACCCAACCGGGTAGACCTGTTTAATGTGGCTTGGTTCAAATTGGGAGGAGAAGCCTGAGGAATGCGCCTTCCTGGGCCCTGGCAGTTTTACTCTTCCAGATTAAGAATTGGTCAGGGATTTGGAGGGCCAATTTTAGCTTTCCCACTTGGGATTCTCTGATGGAGTTCTCTGCCTGATGAACTTCATCCCTTCTGTATCAGGATGACTAAGCCATTGAGACACTGGCCTAGAGACTGTCCTGAGTAGCTCCTAGGACAAAGTATGACCTTGGCAAGGCCAGGGGAATGAATGTCATTCTTGGGCTCGGCTGTCACTACTCTGTCACCATCTGCAAAGCCCTGGCACTGTAGGGCGCCGAGTTGCCTTCCACATCTATAAATTCATCCGTCCCAAAGAGGAAGCAGGGGAGGAAAACTTTGGAAGGTGTAGCCCTTGTGAAGCAAGCTGTGCTGGGGTTATGTAAAGATTATCTGCATTTCATGGGGTTTTTATGGTATCACAGTGTGCAGGGAGGGACAGGCGGTGGGAACCGGAGACTACCTCTCCGGTAATCAGTTCCATAACACAGAGAACAGGTTATTCAGAGTGGACAGTGAATTTGCCACTCATGTCACAGCTATGACAAGACCAAGGCTGTCCACTACGCATGATTTTTGAGACTCCCTTAAAATAGTTTTTGTTTGTTTGCTTGTTTTTTGAGACAGGGTTTCTCTGTGTAACAGCCCAAGGTGTCCTGGAACTCACTCTGTAAACCAGGCTGGCCTTGAACTCACTGAGATCTGCCTTCCTCTGCCTCCCCAGTGCTGGGATTAAAGGCGTGTGCCACTACTGTCCAGCTTCAAAGTAGTTTTTTAATTATTACAAAGTGTGTATGTGTGGATCTGTGTGCCTGTGTGCACCAAGTGCGTACGTTCTCTGCAAGAGCAACAAATGCTCTTAACTTCTGAGCTAGTACTCTAGTTCCCGAATAAATGTTTTTTTTATTTTCAGTGTGTACGTATGCAGATGTGTGTACACATGTGTGTGGGTGTATGTAGAGGCCAGAAGTTGATGTCAGATGTTTTCTTCTGATCTTTTGAGGTAAGGTCTCTCAAAAACCAGTGAACCCCAGGGATCCTCCTGTTTCTGCCTCCCCAGCTGGCTCATAAGTGTGTAACCAAATCTGGATTTCTTTTTAAATGGGTGCTGGGTATTGACCTCAGGCTTTTACCTTTGCATGACACACATTTACCGGCTAAGTCATCTCCCTGACCCCATCAAACATGTTTATCCCATCCCCAGCAGGTTGAAGATCAGAGAGGAGAAAGTCCTTGGGTAGCTTTTCTCCTTTTCTTTTTTTCTCTTTTCCTTTTTGGTTTCTCAAGACAGAGTTTCTCTGTAACATTGGAGCCTGTCCTAGAACTCGCTCTGTAGACCAGGCTGGCCTCGAACTCGCAGAAATCCGCCTACCTCTTCCTCTCAAGTGCTACACCGCTGCTGCCCTTGGGTAGCTTTCGAATATACAAACCCTCTCTTATAGAAGGAGGAAGGAGAGTGCGGTGGGAAGAGGGTGGTGCTCTCTCTTCATCTCTCTCTCCATCTTCTCTCTCTGAGCTCTAGAGGGCTGGGTGGCTAAGTTCACAGAAGCCCTTTGGACTTGGCCGCTGATTTTGGAGCCTTGCTGGGGAGAGATGGCAGGGAGTCCTCAGGGACACAGGGAAGGATAATTGTCTAACTACAGGAAATGGGGCTGGCACAGCCGGGTAACGTGGGAGATGTGTCCATTTTACAAGGAGAGGGTGTTTTATGAAGCTCGCTGGGGTTACAAACCTGAGCCACCACACCTGGCGATTGATAGAAAACTATTTGCATTTCCACAGAGAAGTTGATTGTAGGGATCTGTAACCGTGGAAAATGAAACACGGACAAGGATGGCGGAGCAGACACATGTATGTTGTAGATTAAATTAAAGGGACCACAGATTTTTACTAGACATGAGAATGAGCCCAAATGTGATGTGGCAAAAACGCAGTCACTGGTAATTATGATCAATTATTAACAAGCTATAGACTACCAGCAACTTTGTACATGTGTGTATGTGTGCACCTGTTCTACATAAATGTATGTGAATGTGCTGTGCTCTTGTGCACTCTGCCTGATGCCCTTGAGGCAGGATGTCTCACTGAACCCAGAGCTAGATGGGCAGCCAACCCCAGGGGGCCTCCTGTCTCCACCTCCACGTGAGTCTGGCAAATCCTCAGTGTCACTGGGCCTGATACTATTCTATACATTCAGTTTTCATGGTCCCCGGCTCACTTCAGCCTGAAATGGCCAGGGCATGGCTGGATGCTTCTTTTCCTAAGACAGCCAGGGGCCCAGCCAACGTTCTCCTTGCTAAAAGTCCGGCATGGCCAACTCGGATGGTGAGAAACGGAGTGTCAGGAGATCTGGTTTCTTTGTGGATGGCTGCCAGAGTCTCATTAAGCTAACTCAGATTTATTTCACATCCTGGATACCTGAGTTGGTGCTTATTTTTACATCATTGAGGGGTCATTTCAGAAATGGAAAATTACGGCTTCTCAATTTATACCGAACCTCATTTCTCTATTCATTTTCCCGAGTCTCGTGCTTCATGCTCCTGGTCTCTAATTTATTGCTCTTTTAAGTAGCAGGTGTTTAAACACTTTTTAATCAGGGTAACTGCAAAGTATAATTGCTGGCTTTGGCAGGCACCAGACCTCAGAGCTCCTGGCTGCCTGATACCTATTCCCCATGCGAAGCCATCCCCCTCCTGAAGTATGGTGGCCAGGTCCCAGCCACCGGGTGTTTGAAGGCCTGTAAGACAGATGCCCCCATTGTTTGACCCTCCACTTAGCATGAAGGGACACATGACAGATCAGTTGTGCTGTCCTGTCTCATTTCGAGGGGACATGTTCAAGCTACAGCAACACCCTACTTTAATATGTTTGAGTGACGATGTATTTTTATAATTTCTTTGTTGTCTGAAGTCTGTTACCCCCTGCTGCTGCCGGGGAACTGTCTCATCTGAAGTCTTGCTCAATGGCGGTGCGTGCCGGTGCTCAGTCCAGGACTAAGTCCTGGGACGGCGCCACCCACATTTAGGTGAATCTTCCCATCTCAACTCAGTCTAGGAACTTCCATGCAGATGTGCCATGCTAGTTGATCTGTGTGGGTAATGATGAAGCTGCCCTGACGAAGGAAAGTCAGTGGAGAAAGGGGTTGGCATTCCAGGTAACTGCCTATCTTTTGGGGGGAATCAAGGCAGGGATTTGAAGCAACTAGTCACATACGTATTCAAGATCAGAGAGAACTAATGCATGCATGGCCACGACTAAACTAACTTTCTCTGTTGTATGTAGTCCAGAGCTCCAAGCCATGGGATAGGGCCACCTATAGTGGGCTGGGTTTTCTCACATCAGTAATGAAGACAGTGCTCTGCAGACAAGCCATAGGCTGAGCTGATCTAGACAATCCCTCACTGGCACTCTAGATTGTGGGTCTAGATTGTGTCAAGCTGACAATTAGAATGACCCCAGAGATTTGTGTCCTCAGGGGGACAATCTGTGTTAACCATGGCAGAAGTGTATCTAGATCGTGAGCATGACGTGGGTTGGATCTTTCAGAAAAGGAGCAGCCACACAGAGAGACACGTGGGTATGATGCCAAGGTGGATCAGGGAAGCTGCGTGTCTGTGACAAGTGTGTGTCCTTGGTTCCCCTGTGGCCCCTGGGCTCCCCACTACCTTCACACCCCAACTTCTCACCCACTTTTCTAGTACCTTCCTTTCTTTTTTCTGACTACCACACATTTCCCTTTAAAAATAGCTTTGTATTGATTTAAAACATAGTTCATGTTCACTGTGGGAATCTGAGATAGCATAGGCAAGCAAAAGCAAGAAAGTGAAAAGTTCCACACATATTAACCTTTTGTGAGTTCTCTCATTCTTCAGGTATTGGGTAACTAGATAAATGACCTTTTATGATTTTATTTGTTAGTATTTTGTTCAACAAAGAGCCACTTCACCTCCTTCAACCTGTGAGTATTCCTGATCCCTGCCCCACCCCAATCCTTTGGGTTGGGCACAGCAGACACCTGTGACATTTAGACACATGTGGACTACCTGGCCATTCCTTTCTGTAACATGAGTGCCTGCTTGTTGGAGTTTCTTTCCTGCCCAGTTCCCACAGTCAGTAAGTCCAAGAGAAAACCACACAGAGAGTCTACATTAGTTATAAACTGATTGGCCCATTAGCTCAGGCTTC
>LOJH01013711.1:719-25354 GCA_001685095.1 Ellobius talpinus
CTCTTCTGGCCTGCAGACATACACAAACAGACAGAATATTGTATACATAATTAATTAATTAATTAAAAAAACAACAAAGTCATCCTAAGTTACATTTTGAGTTCAGAGACAGCTTTGAAACACAGGGTACTTTGTCTCAAAGAAAGTTTACATTGTCTATATATGCTCAGGACCGTTCCCCATTTCCTGCCAATCACGTGTGTAAAGCCCATCACCCTCTTCAAAGGTATGCTTCTAAATTTTTCTTCCATGAGGTTCCATTTACAGATACTGATGAACATCTATCTCTCTGAGCTGTGAAATGTGAGTATCTGTATCTATGGTAGGCGACTCACAACCACATGTATCTCTGCTTCCCCAGAGCCTAATGTCCCCTTCTGGCCTGCAAAAACATTGCACCCGAGGGATGCGCATACATGCAGGCAGAACACCCAGAGTAAAATAAATCTAATAGCGACTTTGCTCAGGGATAGCGCTGAGGTTAGTGGTGACAATGTGCCGGCGAGACCGGGGCTGAACCTGCAGGGTTACTTCCAGGCCATTGCTCTCCTATTTGCTAGACAACACCCACAGACACGAATGTCCCTTTTTATGTCCCTTCCTTTCTCTCTCCTCCCTGTCTTCCTTCCTTTTTCCACTGTTTCTCTATCTCTGCTGGGAAGTGAGCCCAGCCCAGCCCAGCCCCAGCAAGCTGTTTGGATATCTGCAGGTTCCTGGGAAAAGGGGGTCCCGAGTCTGGAGGAGGCTTGGGGACCTGCACCAAGGTTTAAAAAAAAAAGAAAAAGACAAACATCTCTTTATTCCCACCAGTTTGAGCCATTAGCCACAGGCATGGTGTCAGACTGCAAGACGACAGACACATCTGTGGTTAAAAAATAATGCCACGTCCCTTCTCTGGCTGTCATGCTCCCCCATCCTGCTGTCTCTCCTCCTTTGAGAGAGAAGTTTGTACTAGTAGGTGTATCTGTCTGGCCTGTGTGTGTTTGTGAGCGGGTAGATGTGTGGAGGTCAGAGGTCAGTGATGGGTGTCTTCCTCAATCCCTCCCTATATTTTTGGGGACACAGTCTCTCATGGAACCTGAAGTTCACCAGTTTGTCTAGACTGGCTGGGCAAGGAGCCCCAGGGATCCTTCTGTCTCTCTCAAGAGTCAGGCTAAGAACCGTCATGCAAGGCTTTTGTACAGATGCCAAGAACTCATGGCCCACTCAGTTTCCCCATGACTGCTGGGTGCCTCCAGAGACACATGGCACATATACCCACAACTCAGAATGTGCATGTGCAACTTTGGTATCTGCCGTTCGATCCCTCCTGAGAGAGGAAACTTGCCTGTTCAGAGTGGAGTACGGGGGCTATGGTCTTTCGCTGGCTGTGGTTCTAGCTGCCTCTGAGTCTGCCAGTTCAATGGCCCAGCTTTGAAGGGGGAGGGGAGGTTTCGAGACAGGGTTTCTCTGTGTAGCCTTGACTGTCCTGGAACTCACTCTTTAGACCAGGCTAGCCTTGAACTCACTCAGTGGCCTGCTTTAATGGAGGCCCTGTATGGTGGTGGTGGTGGTGGTGGTGGTGGTGGTGTGTGTGTGTGTGTGTGTGTGTGTGTGTGTGTGTGTGTGTGTGAGTGATATCTCATCTTTTCGCAGACCTGGGGTGGTACTGGTGTCAGTTGGATTCAGAGAGTTTAGGTGATTGGTCTGTGCTCACAAAGCAGGGGCAGAGAAGGAACTAGAGTCTAGTTCTGTCTGTCCATAAGTTCAGGACTTTTCCCAAGTTGTGCATGCTACTAGTACTTGGTGACATTCCAGTTTCATGGTCCGGGGCTGGGATAGTGCATGGGAAGGGCAGCGAGGAGCTCTGATGTTCAACTAGGGATGTTCAGCTGGTCCCATCCAGCTACGTCCACCCAGATGACTTTGGGGCCACAAGCTGATTCCATTTGCTCTTAGTTTGAATATATGTGAGGTGGGCAGCAGGGTCCTGCCTGCTTGGTGTTGGGGGCACCGGATAAGACATAGCTATTGTGGGACCGGGCGGTGGTGGTGCACGCCTTTAATCTCAGCACTTGGGAGGTAGAGGCAGACAGATATCTGTGAGTTCAAGGCCAGCCTGGTCTATAAAGTGAGTTCCAGGACAGGCTTCAAAGCTACATAGAGAAACCCTATCTTGAACAACCAAAAGAAAAAAGAAAAGATGCATCGTGGGAGTCTCTGCCAGGGACTGAAGCCCCAATGCCTGCAGGGACACACTGGCCAGATCTGTCTTTGCTCCTGGGAGGGAGAGAGCATGCCTGCGTTCCCAGATAAGCCTGTGGTCACACAGCTAAGGGCACGGGTCACCAAACAAGGGCTGGCCCGTGAGGCTCGCTGTATTGCCCATCTAAGCTGTGGCATGGCACGGTTAGCACTTAGATCTGCATGCTGACATACTCACTGCAGCAAGTTCATCTACCATGAGTGTGCAGTAAGGTCACTGTGGGCTGCAACCTGGGTGGGGACACAGATAGGTGTGTTCTCCTGTCACTGAAGGGTTCCAGTGCTCATCTGTAAGTTTGTTGGAAGAAAAAAGCAAACAAACAATCTAGATGATGAAAACCAGTGCTGTTTCCTGGGGTCACACTGGGTCTTCTGGGAATACCTGGCTTTCATTTATTCACTCAACAGATGCTTGCTCCACATCCTGTCCTGTCTTGAAGTGGGACACAGAAACTAATAGCAGTCCGGTTTTTCAGCTGCTTGCTCCATACCAGGCCCATATGGATTGTGTCACTGGCCCCACGACAGTATCCCCAGTGTAGAAGTGACAGCGTGCATTGTGTCACTGGCCCCTACAACAGCATCTCCAGTGTAGAAGTGAGAAGACACGAGGCTCAGACCAGTTTACTGGTCTGCCCAAGGACACCCAGCAACCCGTTTCCATGTTCTAAACTACCAGGGAAACAGCCATATCCAGCATGGTTGGGTGGAAGTAAAGGGAGGCAGAGAACGGCTGTGAACTCTGAGGGATCCTAGTGTCTGGGAATGTGATACCTGGGCTGAGCTCTTTGGGACCCGCAGGAATGGCCAGTTTTCTGAGAATGCCCAGGTAATGGGCACATTCTTGCATTCACAAGGGTCCAGGGTCACAGCCTGTCCCAGCTCATGGTTCCTGGGTGTGGTCAGAGAAGGGACCAAGACTGGGTGACTGGCTGCAAGAGAGACCCCATCGTGGTTGTAGCATGGCCCTTGAAGTCTAGGGATCCACACAGTTGTGGCAGGTCAGCCCTGAGGCTTCTGCCTGGTGGAGGTCTACTAAAGACAGTATGGCCTGGCTGGGGGTGGGCGTGGGGCTGGCAGAATGACTGACAGCAGGGCATTGCCACTGCAAGGAGCCTCTCGGGAGGACTTTTCCCAGTCCTAGGTCCACATGTGTTTGCCCTCTCCATTCTGATTCTTGACCTTAGGTAGACTCAGAAGCTCATGGGAAAGGCTTAAAGAGCTGATTTCTGATGGTGGTGGAAGGATACGGAGGGAACTAATCCACACACGGAACGAAGCCTTGCTTACACACCCATCACATTCTAACAGGGACAAGCTGGGGCCTTGTATCTGGACAAGGAGCCCCAGCAGTGTGGCTGCATTATCTCCACTCAACAGCAGGAAGGGAAACGGAGTCCCAAGGATGGGAAAGGTGAGTGGTGGGATTAGAATGGTAACCCGAGATAAGAATGGGGTCTGTCCCAGGCCCATCAAGATGGGAGAGCAGTGGAGCCCAAGAGCATCCTAAGGAAGACACATGGGTGCCTGACCCTCCCAGCAGGGCCTGTTCTCTCCAGTGACAGCAGCCATCCGCTGGGGATGCTGGGAATTCAGGCTGAAGGACTGAGGATCAAGGTGAAGGCCAAGTGGCCAGCTTCAAGGCTAAAGAAGTTCCATCCCACTGTGGCCCTTGTCTGGGAGCAGGCTGGGAACAGGGTCTGCTCTGAGGTGGAAACAGTCCAGCGTGGAGGTGAAAGAGAGGTGGAGGCTGGCTTTAGGGAGACAAGGAAGAGAAGGAGGGGACCGATGCAAATGAGGGCCTGGTCTGCTTTCCCAGGGAAATGGCTTTGCATGCTGAGTCACTCCTGGCCTGAGCCTCCGGGCAGAGGGTTCTGGACACAGTTTCATAAGGACCACCCAACATATGTGCACGTGTATGTACATGCACACGCAAGTGCGTACGTAAGCACACATTTGCAGAGACTGCTTCTAGTCTGTGCCACTCTAAAACATCTTGGCCATAAGCGAGTCTGTGTCTTTCTTTATCTGCATCTTTAATGTTATTTCTTTATTATTTTGTTTTTAGTATTGTGAGATGAAGCCTTGGGTAGCCCAGGATGTCCTTTAACTGCCGTGTAGACCAGCCTGGCCTTAAACTCTTGATCTTCTTCCTCCTCCTCCTGAGTGGGGGGATTACTTGTACCATCATCACCCTGCTTCTTTTGCAGCCTTTATGTAGGAGTTTTAAGCATTTCTGCAGGAAGGTTTTTTTTTTTCAAGACAGAGTATCTCTGTGTAATAGCTCTGGCTGTCCTGGAACTTGTGTTATAGATCAGGCTGGCCTCAAACTCACTGAGATCCACCTGCCTCTGCCTCCCTGGTGCTGGGATTAAAGGTGAGTGCCACCATGACCAGTGACATCATTTTTGCCTGGTGTGTGGAGCTAGTGACTTCTGCACATTGACCTCTGTCCGCTTTGACATTCCACAGTGCCATGAGTGGGTGTCTGGGACGATTTGTAGACACACATACCTGCTGACTTGTTGAAGGAGGCTTAGTGGGAAGGAAGGAACCCCGTAGGTGTTCGTGCTAAACGTTGCCCTTGTCTCTTCTGTGGCTTCCGCTTCCTGCCTTCTGTGTGAGCCCTGTATTCTCCACACTGCTTTTCAGTGAACTGGCGGTACAGTGACATGGTCAGTGAGGTCAAGCTGCCCCTAGGAGATGGTGGCATTGCTGGCTGCTGGCCAGAGTTGGGAATGGCTTCTACGAAATGCAAGTTCAGTTTGGGAAAGGGCCTATCGTGGCCCATCGGGGTGCTGAGTGGCGTTGAGCCAAGCTAGCTAAAGACCTGTTGGTATCTCTATATTGCAAATCCTTGATCTCCTTTTTTGTTTTTTAACTGCTGCCAAGCACTCCCTGGGACAGATATGTCAAGTGTTTTTGAGTACGGTACCTGTGTGAGCACACGGGTGACACGAGGTGACCTTGCCTGGCTCCTTCCCCAGGTTATAGCCTAGTGGTGTTGGGGGGAGGCTTGCTCCCACCTTACAGCTTTGCAGCTCTGCCTGCAGGTGCAATGAGCAGGTGGAGCCCCTTTCCCTCCCGCTGCAGCCCACAGCTTCCACCTCCAGGCGAAGGTGTTGCCCGGCAGGTGCGGCTGCTGTGGCTGTGTTTATGCTTCTGGTCCTTGCAGCCGTTGTCCTGTCGTTGGGAACAGATGTTGGCCTCCCCTGTGCCTTCCTCTTAGGAGGGGAGACAGCCACCTCTTTGTTGAGACAGAAACTCTGGACAGGTATTCTTTTTCCACTTCTGGAAGGAAGAACAATGCTGTCCTTATATGGCTTCTCAAAGCCTGGAGCTCACCACGCCTCCCTACCTGCTGTGGTGGTAGCTGATGATGTCACCTTGTGTGCACTCAGCTCCTTGATTGCACGCCTTTGGGCTGTGCTGCTGACAGTCACCTGTCTCCAGTCAGCCCTGAGACACCTGGAGGGTCTCAGCTTACCTTCTAGTCCCCCGAGTGCCTAGGCTTCCAACCATCTCTTTAGTGCAGGGAGTGATCAGCGGGACACTTCGGTGTTTAGCATCAGGTAGCCTCGCGAAGATGGTTTTATGTAGTGTGCCTGTAGTCAGTTCACCTTACAATGGACATTGGTCTGCCTTGGCCTAGGGATGGGAAGTCTTGGGTTACTGTTTATTCTTAGCTCAGGCATGAACTTTTCCAAGACCTGGTGCTGTCTTACCAAGTTTAAGTTGGTTCTTGTGTGTCAGTGTGTATGCTGGGGACAAAGCCAGGGTCTTGTGCTCTGCCCCTCACTTGGTTGTTGGGAGGTAAAATAAAGGAATCTCTGGTCTGGACACAGCCTAGTGCAGGGTAGAGAAACAGGCTCAAGCCAGCATGACCTGTGTATGGTCTTCAGGGTAGGCGCCAGAGTCTTTTGGATTTGAGATACCATCTGCTTATATATAACGAAACGTACTAAGGGCTGGGTTGCGGGAGATGGCTGCTGGTATCCTCAGCACCAACTCAGAAAGCCAAACCTGGCTGTGCTTGCCTGCAATCCTCGTGCAGGGGCAGCCGAGGCAGGAGGATTCCTGGGGCTTGCTGTTGAGTCAGGCTAGCAGAAACTAGGACAGTCAAGGAAGAAATGAGGGCAATCAAGGAAGTCACCAACATTGATCTCTGGCCTTTTCATGCACACCTGTACACACACATACATGCACACATGTGCATGCATACAAAAGATTATATATATGTATATATTATTCATTCATTCATTCATTNATTTATTTATTTATTTATTTATTTTGAGACAGGGTTTCTCTGTAGCTTTGGGGCCTGTCCTGGAACTAGCTCTTCTAGACCAAGCTGGCCTTGAACTCATAGAGATCCGCCTGCCTCTGTTTCCTGAGTGCTAGGATTAAAGGCATGAGCCACCATTGCTTGGCTCAAAAGAGCTATCTTGGGGATGAGGTCAGAGTCTACATAAGAAATTCAGATAGCTCTTCTATGCACTTTCACATACGAGGTGAAGGTAATTTATATGTAATATTAAGTGGTTCTGTGCATGGGCTAAAGTTCCTATACTTTGAGTTATCACACATGTGGTGTGATGTTGGGGCTCAAAGTTTTGAATTTTGGGTTCTTAGGTAGAGCTGCTCAATGCCCCCCACTTTCTTGTGGATTTTCAAGACAGGGTTTCTCTGCATAGCCTGTCCTGGAACTCGCTCTGTAGACCAGGCTGGCCTCAAATTCACAAAGATCCACTCGCCTCTGCTTCCTGAATTCTGGGATTAAAGGTGTGTACTGCCACCACCTGGCTTTTTTTTTTTGAACAAAGTCTCTGTGTCACATTAAGGTTTATATGGATTGGAACTTTCTGTGTCTCCCTAGACTGGCCTTGAACTCAAATCAGTCCTCCTGCTTGTGCACTAGCATTTGACTTGGGCTGTTAGAGCTTCTAGATCACACTATCCTTGCCTTGATGCCATAGATCTAAGGCTGCCTGGTCCCATGTGGGGTTCACTCTGGTGAGTCAGTCACAGAGTCCCACCCAGCCTGTCTCAGTGGAGATGGAACCAACCATTACTGAAGTGTGAGTCACCACTGTGAGGGGTCCAGAAGCTTCTGACCACAGGAATTGGAAACTGGGAATTTGAACCTTGAGAAGGTAGGGCGTGGCTTCCAGTCCTGCAGTTGCTTGGGCCAGGCTTTCTCTACTACCCTGTCCACCGTCCCTGACTGGCTGCTGCAGCTCTGGCCCTCACCCCCTACGTTCATGACAGTCGGGAGGGAAGCTGCCCTGTCCTGGGTAGTTCCTTTCCTTTTTCTCTTCTGTTTGAATCATCACTTCATTACAAGGTGACGTAACTATTTACAAGCTCATAAGTAGTTCAGTTTAGCCAGGCAGCACGTTGCTGCAAATCGCTTATTCAGAATTGATCACCAGACAATTCCAGATGTAGAGCAAGGATCGGAGATAACTTGCTGACTGATGGGTGGGTGTAAGCCACCAAATGGACCTTGATGGTTTCTTAGGAAGGCACACTGTCATTGCAGTAGCAGCATAGAGGAAGAGTTCGCCATGCAGACGAGTTCTCCCTTAGTTAACTCTCTATCTCGTCTCAGCTGGGATAGATGTGCTCACATAACTGGCTGAGCTTGAGCCTTCTTTTCAAGCAGCATCAGATTCACAGTGCCCTTGGAGCTGCCTCCCTTTCCTGCAGGGCAGAGAGACGCTCTGCACCACCCGCTCCTCCACCCAGTCTGTTGTGCTCTTGCCCCTTGCAAGACATCATGTCCTGTGCAGAGATATGGTAGCCCAGGCAACTCGTGACCTCCTTACATGTTCTATGTAGCTCTCCCCAGTAGGTGACCTCCCAGGCCAGGGCACTATTAGTCCTCTGAATGTCACAGAGGTAATGGCGCTTCTGAGCCAGTGCCTGCTGTGCTTTCTCCATGTAATCTGCCTCCTGGATTTGTGTGATGGTCTACTGCTTTACTTCTAGGTGAGCAAGTTTTCGCTCATTAAGTTTACCAACAAGCCAGGCGGTGGTGGCTCACTCCTTTAGTCCCAGCACTCAGGAGGCAGAGGCAGGCAGATCTGTGTGAGTTTGAGGCCAGCCTGGTCTACAGAGTGAGTTCCAAGATAGCCAAGGCTACACAGAGAAACCAAAAATTAAAAAAAAAATAAAATAAAAATTTTCTCAACAAATTCTCCAATAAAGGTCCCATGTTTCTTAATCCCATAGCCAATGGCCCCTACTACTGAGATGGAAGAGAAGGTCTCTGGGGTAATCACATGTGTTGGATAGAAAACATAAAGTAAACCCAGTTCCAAACACGCAGGGTCCTGTTACACCAGTTTTAGGGCAAAGGATGAAGAATTTCTCAGGGATAAGTCCAAGATGTACTTTTCCTCAGGAAGAAGTGGTAGAGGAGCAAGATGTGGTTGTCCTGTGTGAAAGACCCTTGTTGCCTATAATATTCCTGGTCCCAGGACAGCTGCCTTCTTCAGACATGGGGCCGCTGTGGCGGTGGCAGAAAGTTCCACCTGGTACAGCATGGCCTGCAAAGGTTCAGACGGTGGTGTCTGTGTCCCAGTGACACAAGCCTGGCCTTTGCCCCCTGTCTTCCAAGCCTGTGTCTCTGAGACCTCTCTGACCAGGTTTGGTCACATGGCCAGCACTGCAAGGCATGCTGGGTAAGGGAGTGGGTAGGAGGGTCCTGATGGGCCTCCATGAGGGAGGGTGCAGAAGAGTGGTCTGAACAAAAGTTGAGGGATGGTGAGAGAGCGAAACGAAGCCTCTGTCAGAAGCTTGTGGGGTGGGGGGGCTCTGAAGCACTGTGTGGCCGCTTTGGGTTTGAAGATGCATAGATGGCTACAGATGTGTTTAGAAGAAAGACTGGCCTGCAAGGGATTGTGGGATCATGGAGGACTCTCATCTTATTTTGCCAATTTGCCTTTATTATTCCAGAGTTAATAGCAGACATAAAGGGGGAGGCATGGTGGTACACCCCTTTAATCCCAGCACTCAGGAGGCAGAAGCAGGCAGACCTCTGAGTTCAAGGCTAGCCAGGGTACAGAGGAAGTTCCAGGACATCCAGGGCTACATAGAGAAACCCTGTCTCGAAGGATGGCTCGGGGGTAAGGGGCTTGCTGTGCAAACCTAGCGACCTGAGTTTGAGTCCTAGACCCTGTGTGAAGGTGGAAGGAGAGAACCAGCTGCACAGAGATGTTTTCTGACCTCCCTGTGTGCATGTGGCGTGTGCCCCCTCTTCCACCTTACACAAACTGAAACAAAAAAATAATGATAAATAAATGAAGAGTGGGAGGCTGGAGGTAGAGCCCAGTGGCAGCACGCTGTCTACCCTAGCTCTTGTTGCTTTTCAAGATAGGGTTTCTCTGCAGCCTTGGCTGTCCTGGAACTCTCTCTGTAGACCTGGCTGGCCTCGAACTCAAAGATCCACCTGCCACTTCCTCTCAAGTGCTGGATTAAAAGTGTGCACCACCACCCTACTGTCTGTCCTACTTTATCTTGCATAAGGTTCAAGTTCTGTCCCTAGAAAAAAAACAACAAAACCAATTGGGTGGGCTCTTCGTAAAGTGGCTGAGGCAGCGCTCTCCTTGGGAGCTTGCTTTAGTTCCTTTGTTGTTGGGGTGTGTGTGTGTGTGTGTGTGTGCGTGTGCGTGTGTGTGTGTGTGTGCATGCACGCACATGTGTGTTTGCCTGGGCTTTCCCATCCCTTCCCGAGGGACAGAGCTGGGCCTCTCTTACAGTAGGGAACAGCCAGGGCCCTGAGCATCCTCTCACTTCAGAGCCCCAGGTTTTGGTGATTCGCACACGGCCTGTGTAGAGCACGATCTGGAGCAGTGGAGGCTGCAGAGTTGGAGACAGCTCAGAAGGAATGGCCGCCAAGGCAAGAAGGTCCTTCTTAGGTGTAGGGCCGCAAAGCCAGACATGTTCCCCCATTACAGGGGTCATAGCCCATGCCTCTATCACAGAGAGTCAGAGAAGGGAAAAGTGACAATCACATTTTCTATCTCAAGGAGCCTTTACACATGAAGACCTGGAGACATGGGGAAATTTTGTGTATGACTGTTGCGTGTGGGTGTGCATGCACATATGTGTGTATGTACATGTGTGTGCATGTATGTGGATACCAGATGTCAACATTGGGTGCTGTTTGCCAGAGGCTGTCCACCTTGGGTTTTTTTTCCCCCTAAGATTTATTTGTAACTGTGTCTGGGAGTGTGGGTATATGCATGAGAGAGTGGGGGCCCTTGGAGGGCAAAGGAGGGCTTCTGATCCCCTGGAACTGGAGTTATATAAGTGGTTGTGAACTGTTAGTGTGGATGCTGGGACTCAAACTCTGGGCCTCTGCAAGAGTAGTACACGCTCTAAATGACTGACTTGGGTTTCTGAGTCAGGATCTGGAACCTGGGGCTCACTGATGAAACTAGGCTGGCTGGCCAGCAAGCCCCAGGAAGCCTCCTGTTTCCAGTTCCCCAGCACTGGGGTTCTAGGCATGCAGCACTGTGTCCAGCCTTGGGTTCTGGAATCAGGTCCTTGTGTTTGCATGGTGAAGGCAAGCACTTCATGGTGCAAACCGTCTCCAAGCTCTTAGAGAAACGGGGTTTGATGCTCAGGTCTGGTGACTAGGCAGTGTGTGGACAAAGGGTACAGTGCGTTCTTGTGACAGACTGGGGTGGGAGCAGTGGGGAGTCTGTTCATATTCTTCGGGCTTCCTGGTCTTCAAGGGTCAGAGGGACTAGAAGCTTTATGACTTGCTTTGGGAGAGGCAGTCCAGCTTGTGTGAATGGCCTTGGTGATGGCATCTCTGGTTTCTGTGACTCATTCTGGGGGCAGAGGAGGGTCGGGAACGTTCAGATTCCAAGGCCTTGCAGTCCCCATGAGCTCTGTTGTACCCAGCATGCCAGGTGCCTACTTTGGTCTCGTGTTCTGAGCCCCAGCGGCCCCCATTGCATCGTTTTGGGGAATCTAGTAACGCTAGGCCTATTTTATCCCACAGAGGACATGTCAGAGGCAAGACTCATGGCCAGAGACCTCATCAAGACTGTCCTGCATGGCCAGGTCCCCCAGCCTTCAGTGGCTCCTGGGCCTCCCAGCGTGAAGGAGCCTGTGGAAGAAGAACATGTTAGTCTTGTGAGAGATCTGGACCTCGTGGAGTGCCTGGAGTACAGGTAGGGCCCGCTGACTAGTGTCCTTCTCTGGATGCGGGTTGAAACAGCACCTTCTGTATCGAGCAGGAGTGGGGTGGGGGTTGAAGAGGCTCCGCAGCCCACAGGGCTCCTGACAGTGATTCCTGGGTCTCAGAACCAGCATGCTGCAACCTGGGCCTTCTGGCTTCACTAGGAGGGGCATGTCTGTTGTTGCCACTATATCCAGATAGGGAAGGTCCCTCCCTGCTCAGGCTGTGAGACCCAGTGGAAAAAAGAGCAACCATACTGGCCAGGGCGAGTTCTTCTGTACACAGGCAGGTCAGTACAGGCTCTCTCTGTGTGCCCTCAGCTTCAGGGTTCACTGTCACTCTGGTCGTGGAATTAAGATGGGGCTATTTGGGTGCCTGTCTCCTCACTTCCTGCTCCACTCCTGAGTGAGTCGAAGCCTGGGAGAGTGTTTTTTGTGGGGGGGTTCCCATGGTATAGGTGGGATCAAAACTTCCCAGCCCGGTTGCCAGGCAACCAACCGTGCTGGCTCCTCTCACTCCTGTCACCACCAGAATGGAGAGACTGGGTCAGTGGTGCAGGTGGCTCCTAAGATCCCCTCTGCAGGGACTTTCCAGGAGCTGCTGAGTCATTGGGGTGGAATGTTCGGGCAAACCCCAGAAAAGGCTTAATCAGGCTGGTTTCAGTGTGTGTATGTCTTAGTTCAGGTTTCTGTTGCTGCGATGAAACACCATGGCCAAAGAGCAAACTGGGACGGAAAGGGTTTATTAGGCTTACACTTCAACATTGCTGGTCATCACTGAAGGAAGTCAGGACAGAAACTCAAACAGGGCAGGATCCTGGAAGCAGGAGCTGATATAGAGGCCATGGAGGGATGCTGCCTACTGCCTTGCTTCCCCTAGCCTGCTCAGCCCACCTTCTTATAGAACCCAGGACCAGCAGCCCAGAGATGACATCACCCACCATGCCCTCCCTCAATGATCACTAAATGAGAAAATACTTTACAGCTGGGTCTCATGGCGGCATTTCCTCAGCTGAGGCTCCTTCTTCTCTGATGACTCCAGCTTGTGTCAGGTTGACACAAACCACCCAGTATCATGTATGTGTATTCACCACACAAGTGTCTCTCATTTCATTGGAGAACTTTTGCATTTTTTAAAGATTTATTTTATTTTATGTGCATGAGTGCTTGCCTGTATGTCTGAGTACTGTGCACATACCTGGAGCCTGAAGAACTCAGATGTGTTGTATCCCTAGATAGTGGAGTTACAGGTGGTTGGAAACAACCACATGGGTGCTGGGAATTGAACCTGGGTCTTCTGCAAGAGCAACAAGTGCTTTTTATTGACTGCTGGGACATCTTGTCAGTTCCTGAGATTTTCTTTTTCTTTTTTCTTTTTCTTTTCTTTTCTTTTTGGTTTTTCAAGACAGGGTTTCTCTGTAGCTTTGTAGTCTGTCCTGGAACTAGCTCTTGTAGAGCAGGTTGGCTTTGAACTCACAGAGATCTGCCTGTCTCTGCCTTCCGAGTATTGGGATTAAAGGCATATGCCACCACTGCCCGGCGAGATTTTCTTTAAATTGAAGGTGTGAACCATCACACCTAGTTCACTAGGTGTAGATGCAAGTGTTTCAGGACTGGGACAGAGGCAGGTCTTGGAGCAGGAAGACAAAAGGAGGCCCAGTTGAAGGGGGCTCAGAGCGCCCCCACTGCTCCTACCATCCACTGTTACCATCCAAGCCCACCAGGTAGCACCCCCTCTCCCCAAGATCCTCTAGGGGAAAGGTCAAGTAATGTTTTTTCTGGGCTAAGTTGTCCCTGGCTTCCAAACAGGTTCATGAGACACTCTTAGTATTAATGTGTGTCTGAGTTCCACAAGAGATGGACATGGGCTACAGACTGGGGTAGGTCCCCTATTGGCCCCTCTGATGTCTCAGTAGCCTGTGGCCTATCCTGCAGGGGCAGATTTGAAATGGCCTTTACTCCAAAGTGTACTCATGGATGAGAGGGACACCAAGGTTTGCTGCTGGCCCCCAGTAACCCACTGCCCACCTCTCTCTGGGCCTTGAGTCCCCCCAGGAACACCTGGCTGGGTGGGTGATATGACCTCCCAGCATAACCGTGCCTAACTTCCTGGCATCTTCCTGCAGAAACCAGGTGGCCCTGAGGCTGGCCTACATCGGTGATGAGATGGACCAGTGTCTGCGGAGCCCCCGTCTGGCCCAACTGCCCGGGATTGCCATGCACAGGTAACCAGCTGCCCAGGTGGGCAGGTGGAGCCAGAACCAGCACAGGCCTGGGCCCTAAGGGCACCTTGCAAACCTTGGAAGAAGTGTGGGAGCTTCCAGGCAAGCTTGAAACCCTTTGCTTCCCAGTCCCCAACCTTTGCTGAGTCCCCCAACCTTGCATCTGGCCATAGCAGTAGGTCAAGCACCACCCAGGGTCTTTCTGTTGCCCTTCATCAAGCTGGACAGTCCTGAGAGGTCCCAACTCCCAGGGCAGTGTGGACTAGACACCAGAGGCAGCCCCTCGTTTGGTCTCCGAGGAAGACAGGTTAAGTAGCAACTTACTCAGTGGCCTTCAGAATGGTGAAGACCACTCTGGGCAGAGACCCAGAACGTAGTCTGGGAAGAGGTGACTTTCTTAGTGGAGAGAGCAGGGTGTCCGAGGACCACAGAGGCTGTGTGCCATGTTGTACGTCATGCCATAATGAGTCACATGTGCAGGCATCCAGTGTCTGCTGCTACAGTAACCACCTTGCCCGTTGCATGTTTTACAGACTTGCTGTTACCTACAGCCAGACGGGTGTCAGGGGGGTTTTCAGAAGCCTAATTCGCGGCCTCACCAGTCTCAGGGAGAACATCTGGTCCTGGAGAGTTCTGACTCCTGGCACCTGGGTAAGAGCCTTGATGTCTCTGGGCCACTGTGTGTGCTATCTGATTTGCCACAGTCTCCAGCTCTCTCTAGAGCTTCCTTCCACTTCCGCCCCATCCCAGAAGCCTTAGTGTGTGCAGCAACTGCTTGACTGGCTGCTGAACACGCAAAGGTTCAAGTACACACTCAACAGTGCCTTCTGGTCTCCGCTGCAGGGATCCTTCCTCTGGCAGATGGGACCCTCAGCCATGGTCTCAGTGCAATGCCGGCTCCCCTGCTCACCTCCACTGGCTTGAAAGCCCATGTTCACACTGTGTCTCAGGACCCCCACTTGTGCTTGGTCCCAGTCCCCAGGAGCTGTCTCGGCTCACCCCAGGTGGTCCCTAGGTCTCATTCTCCCTTTCCTCTTGGTCCTACAGGTGTCACCTGACCAGGCCCGCGGACAGCTGTTTCCCATGGTGCTGTTGGTCCTCTTACTGCTGGGCGAGGCCTTGCATTTGCAGCTTCAGTGAAACCCAATGGGGCAGGGCCGGTCCCTGCCCCTCAACCACCCCCTAGAGGTGCCGGCACCGTAACTGTGGTGTTTCCTGACTGTCCCTTTTTTTTTATATTTAACTCAGGATAGTGCTGAGATTTCATACAAGTTTTCTGTGTTTTTGTAAGGCAAATGAATTCACCGTACCTCAGGGGCATTACTGGCTAAATGGCCTGGCTGGCTCTTGACCCCTGCCTGCCTTTCTCTCTGCAGGCTGGTCCTGTGGCCGCCAGTGGGGGTAGTGCTGGCCACACCCCTGTTTGTGAAGCCTTGAGGCACAGAATCTACTGGACTAGATTCTTTGGGGTGAAGAGTTCAATAAAGTGTTGTTTCCAGGAGAGTTCAATAAAATGTTGTTTCCAGCCAGCTTCCCCTTAGGTCCTCTTGAGGGCTGTCACAAAACTGAATATAGATGGTGATAGGGGGAAAGGGTGGCCTTTGCCCCTATTCCTGCACATCCTGACTGCACCCAAGGGCCATAAGCACCCCCCAAGACCCTAGATACGGTTGCTCTGCATAGCTCTCTCTGCCTGTCCTGGAACTATGTAGAGATCTGCCTGCCTCTGCCTCTGTGCCACCACACCCAGCTCCACAGTACTGTCTTGTCCCCTTCTGCCTGTGAGCCTAAGGGGGAGTCTGTCCACCTCCTGTGTGTATGTGGGGGGAGCAACTGTCATGGAAATCCGTGGTGCTGGGATGTGCTGCACAGGGAGCACCGACTCCCACTACCGGGGCTCAGCACCCCCACCCCAGGACTGGCCCATTCTCTTTCTAGACCAACCAGGGGAACTTTGCCCATTCCCTTTGGACACCAAACAGTGCCCCTCCCCAGTGCCTGTGACTTCAGGGGTCACTTTCTCTGACCCCCTCCCAAATGCCCTTACTATATATCCTTGAATTGTCCCATATTCCCCAGGTCTGCGTGAGGTGCTTTTTCAATCTCTGCAGTCTTGTGTCCCTGTTAGCACCTCAGTCGTATCTTGCAGCCTCAGTGCTCTTCCTGGGAGGACAGGACCACATAGCAAAACCTCCCTGAGAAGAGCCATTTTGGGAGATGGGGCAACCTGGCATCCAGACCAAGGGTCAGGAGACTGACGGTGGGATGTTAGCCTGCAGGGCTGTGACCAGGGGTGGCTGTCAGGGCTGGCTCATTCCTGGGACAGGAACTAACTCGACTGTGGCTGTCAGTCCTCCACCAAGGTGGGGGAGATGGCAGCAGCGAGGAAAAGGCCTTCCTGGCCTGAGCAGATGTCAGTTCCCACCCATGTTTGCCACAGACCACCATCAGCCCCAGGGGCCTCAGTGAGCCTTCTAGTTGCGTGGCCGCAGGCTCTAGGCCCTCTCTTCAGCAAGGCAGTTATGGCCCTCACGCTGGAACTTCACTCCAGGCAGTGGGAACCTGAGGCCACACCCAGAACACCTGCACTCCCATCCCAGGGTGCAGACCAGAGCTAGCTTCTCTGGGCTTTCCTCAGCTCCTAAGCCTTGGGTATTTCTGAGTTGGCACCAGCCCAGTAGGTGTCACCTCCCATCCTGTCCCAGCTGCCCCAGGCCTCTAGGGTGTCCACAAATGCTGTTTAGAACAAAAGCCACCTGCTTTGGGTATTCCTTTTTCAAGACACAAAACTAAACACCAGAGCCCAACCCCAAGCTATGTTACAGGTTCAGTCTTCAGTGAGACCAGTCCTGGTTACCAGCAGAACTGGGATTGCTCCTCAGTGCTCACGAGTGGGGACAGAGACTTGTCACATTTACCACAGCGGCTTCAGTCTGAGAAACTTCACACCACTCCCCTGCAGCAGGCCCAAGGAGGGATGGAGGATTCTGGGACAGTGGGCAACTTCCCTGAGGTGATAAGGATGTGGGAGCATCTGGGGTCTGTCTTGTGACCACACTGGATGGGACTGACCACGCCCCATGTGCTGTCACCTGGATTGCCCTGGTTCAGGTCAACCTCATGCTGGGCTCAGGAGAGGAGAGCACAAGCTTCTGAGGGGGCAGCTGCCCTATAGACAGCCAGGCCATGGTGCTCCAGACCTGGAGCCCAAAGTGGTACCACAGGAGCCAATCCCCTGCAAGCAAATGCTGATGGCTGTCCAGAATCCTCATTTACAGACTGCTCTGTCTGCTTGATGTCAAGCTCAGAGTTAAAGCCATTCTCCTGCCTCAGCTAGATGGATGTGCTCACTCAGGGTGGTGCAAACTACACTCGCATTTCTGTTGAAATCCACAAGGCCTGAAAGTACCACTGGCCAGGACCAAGGACAGTTGCACAAGCATGGGGACAGTTGGGCAATAGGACAAGTCCTGTCTGGAGGCTGACAGCCCCACTGAGAAGGCTGTCCAGATTAAGTGCAGGTCTCCCCAACAACAGAACAAGTTCATGGGCTCCCTTCCCAAGACTTCCAGCATCACTGAATGAGAAAGCCAGCCAGGCAGCTTAAAAAGGCTCTCATTTATTATGTGTCCTCCCAGGAGCTTTGCTCTATTCCTGCTGTGGAGAAGGCTGTGCTGTGAGGGAAGCCATAGACACAGCTGATTCTGCAGTGACCACTGTCCTGTGGACAGTTTGGTGATGGGGTCTCTCCATGGATGAACTGGGGCTGGCCTCGGGCAGTCAGGATCCCAGGCCATCCTTCTTGCCCAGATACACCCCACACCTTACCCCATGCTCCAATTTTCTTCTACGAGGGACCACCCACTCTAGGGCAAAGAGTAGGCACTTAATATGTGCTTCTTGGATATGGACAGTATATGGCACTCAATCTCCCAGCTGTCAAGTGAGGCGAGGACAAAGTGGCTGCCAAGGCCATTGGACAGATTCAAGGCCAAAGAAGCTATGATCTCAACCCTGGGTGAGCAGCATGACACAGGTGGCTGATGGGCCCCTCTGGCACCAGGCCTGGTTTGAAGCCAAGCAGTGTGTCCATAGCACCAACAGGGCAAGACTAAGGCTGCCCCAGGCTTGCCCTTGCTGGATTCACTGAGGGGCATGGCTGGGTGCAGAGGAAGAACAGCGGGCTGGCTGGGCAGGTGGTCTGCATAGGAATTCTTACTCCCTGAAGCCAGATGTCTTGTCAGGTGTGGGGATGGATTGAGTCACACAATGTGGCACTCAAGAGTGATGGCTTCGAGGGAAGCCTTAGCCACAACTTAGACTGCGGTGACCACTGTCCTCTAGTCTGAGGAAAGGGGGCAGGTAGAGAAGCTCACGCTGGGGCCATTCCGCTCAAGGCCCTCGGTGATCAGGATCCATGCTGGTCTGCATCACATCCACGTGGCTGTAGGACTTCCATGCCTGCCCGTTGCAGCTCTTCAGGATGCTTCCCAGCTGCCGCCCGGGGCCCACTTCAAAGGTGCTGGGGAACTCAGTGCCCTTCTTCCGCTTGTAGATACAGTGCATTGTCTGTTCCCACTTCACTGGAGACACCACCTGCTGCCCCAGCAGCTTCCAGATGTGTTGGGGATGCATGTATTTATGTCCACTGACATTGGAGTGGACAGCAACCAGTGGCTTCTTGATGTTAATCGTGTCCAGAATTTTCACCAGGGGCTCCACGGCTGGCTCCATGAGGCAGGTATGGAAGCCACCACTCACCGGCAACATCTTGGTGCGCCTGAAGTGATACTTAGCAGAATTCTTCCGGAGAAACTGCAGGGCCTGATGGGGAAAAATGAGGACTCTCACTCACAGAAGCAAAAGTTCCAGCTGTTGCTGGAGTCCTTATGTGTGTGGCAAGGGGTGCTGGGATGGAACCCGGGGGTCTGTGCGTGCAAAGCAAGACTTCTACACTGAGGTGCACCCTCAGCCCTTGGCTTTTTGAGACAAGGCCACTGTGCAGAGCCCAAGCTAGCTTTGTACTCACAGTCCTCCTGGCTGAGCTTCCTGGGTGCTAGGATCACAAGGTGTGCATCACCACGTGGCCCACAAGCCCTTCAGCTATCACCTTAGTTCACTTTTTCAATTCTAGTTAACCTAGTTGCAGTCAATGCCCCAGCAATCTGCCTGCCTTTCTGCCTTTCTTTCTTCCTTTCTTTCTCTCTCTCTCTTTCTTTCTCTTTCTTTTCTCTCTCTCTCTTTCCTCCCTCCCTCCCTCTCTCTTTCTTTCTTTGATTTATTTTATTATTATGTGCATGAGTGCTTTGCCTGCATGGGTGCCACACTCATGCCTGGTGTCCGAGGACAACAGAAGAGGATGCCTGATTCCCTGGAACTGAAGTTATAGATGGTTGTAAAGATCATATGGGTTCTGAAAACCAAACGTGGGTCCTCTGTGAGAACAAGTGCTCCTAACCTCTGAACCATAACCTCTCCAGTCCCCTGGTGGTTTTATTTATTTATTTATTTTTGTAGGGAGTTGACATGCATCTGCCCCAACTAAGATGTGACTAAGATGGCTGTTTAGTAGAAACCATTGGCCTAGAACTGACCAGTGTGACCTACCATGTCAGGTTAGTCCCCAAGGGGCTGTGGTGCTCACAAGTTCAGAGGTGGTATTTGAAGACACCAGCTAAGGTGACCCAGAAAGTGAGAGGAAACCACCAGAATGAGGACATGGGGTCAGTGGCAAAGAACTGTGCATGTGCAGTTTTGTTTGGATTTTGAGTCAGGGTCTCACTATGTAGTGAGCTCGCCTAGAACTCACTGTAGACCAGACTGGCCTTGAACTCAGATATCCTCCTGCCTCTGCTTCCCAAATGCTGGGATTAAAGATATGAACCATATATGTTGTTATTTTTGAGACAAGGTTGGAGGTACTAGCCTTGAACTCATTATGTGGCCAAATCATTTTCCCTTCACCTCCCAAGTGCTAGGTTTATAAGCATGTGCCTTCAGCCCAGTTGCCGGGCTTCAAATTTGGCCTTCAGTGGCACATGCTTGTGATAGCGTTGATTGTGAGTTCAAGACCAGCATAGGCTACAAAGACTCTCAAACTTCTGGCTCTTGTTTCTACATCTCAGCTTCCTTTTCTGTGAAATGGGATAAGGATACCTTCTATCCTTATGGACTGGCAATGAGGGAGTTAGACAAGTGATAACTGGCCATTACACAGATTCTCACTGCACTTCCCTGGCATCTCAAGGTAGCATTGGGCCCCCAGCTGCCACTTCTACAGGGCTCCTGCCCCTCCACTTGTGCTTGGCCTGGCCCTTACTGTGTCCCTGGACTGGTGTCATGTTGTCACACTTTGACAACAGGAACTCTAATGGGTCTTATGTCCCTAGTGCTAGTGACACTTGGAGAAGCAGCAGACGGCAGAGGATCGAGCACTCAAATGAAAAATCATACACTTGAGAAAAAAACCAGGCGTCTGGCAGTAGTACTCAGAAGGCAGAGGCAGATGGATCTCTGTGAGTTTGAGCCCAGCCTGGTCTACAGAGTAAGTTCCAGGGCAACCCAGGGAAATCCTACCTCACCGCCCCCCCCCAAAAAAAAGAAAAAAGAAAAGAAAAAAAGGTAAAAAAGCACAAAGCTACAGCAAACAGCTCTTCTATGAAAGCAAGCATCCAGATTGCAGGCATAGCATGGGAAGGCCTGGACATGACATGACCTGACCCATGAGCCAGGTGACTGGTTCAGAATTCCATCTGCTGGGGAGCAGGTGATACCCTGGCTTCTGCTCCCCTCTGAAGCACTCACTCTGCCAAACACACCCTCGGCCCTCAGCCATTTTCTTCAGGCCGTGCTCAGCAAGGCACGCACCCTCCCACTGGGACTTCACAGACTCCCTGTTCCACATGGACTGGAGGCTGTGAGTGTGGCTCCCATCAACACTAACCTCAAGGTGTCCTGAGATGACCCTGCAGTCAGGAAAGAGGTAGTTGGACACCTGGCACACTGGGTTCTCTATGCCCAAGGATTTGCAGTGCTCCTGGGCTTCCATGCAGGCAAAGGCGAAGTTGGACTGACGCTGGCCAAGGACAGACAGCATCCCACTGGGGACAGCTTCAGATGCTTCTTGCATGGCTTCGGCTCGGACTTTCACTGCATACAGACCTATCCAGATAGAAGTGCGTTTGGAAGTCTAACTGAAATGGAGGGTGAGCCATCATCAAGGGGAATAGTGACAGTGGTGCTGACTGCCAGTCCAAGGGCCACAGTTCTGATCATCTTTATCTGCTGTGCTAGTGGTCACAGCATAGGGGTGCACGTACTGCGCAGGATCGACCTGAGTTCAAATCCTTAGCACTTCTCATACATGAGAAGTCAAGCATGGCTATGTAAGCCTATAACCCAGAAAAGCGGGATGGTGGGGTAGAGGCAGGGACTGCCAGCCGAGCCCTGGGCAACTGTGGGCACACACATACATGTAGAACTGTTGACAGGAAGCAGGAGAAAAGGCAAAGAAGGCGAAGGGTAAATGTGAACATCTCTCCCATGTGAGTGGGAAAGCAGTTAATGTGACATGCCACACAAAGACATGTAGCACACACCTGTGAGTATGCTGTCATTCTGTAGACTGCACACGCAAAACTACAAAGCTAGTGCTTTCAACAGGAATGGAAACACTGCCACCATGTCCATAACAGTAATATGCTTTTGAAAACAGCATTGGGAAGCCAGGCAGTGGTGGTGCACAACTTTAATCCCAGCACTTGGGAGGCAGAGGCAGGTGGATCTCTGTGAGTTCGAGGCCAGCCTGGTCTACAGAGTGAGTTCTGGGACAGTCAGGGATATACAGCAAAACCCTGGTCTCAAAAGCAAAACCCAGCATTGGGGCTGGAGATATAGCTCAGTAGCAGAGTGTTGCCTAACATACTTCAGGCCATAGGTTCAATGCCCAGCACCAATCCCTCAAGAATACCTCATTCACTTTTCCTCCTCCAATCCCTGGAGGATCTGCCCCTTCTACCAATTGGATTCATGTATTGTGGACACTTCATGTTACAACCTAACTGTACAATGGCTGTACTATTTATATTCTAAGAATCTGGAACCTGGGCTGATTTCTGCACATTCTCAACCCTATTCTCCCATAGGGTATGAAATGCTGTTCATGTGGGCTGACCTGCATTTTTTTGATAACCACTGTTGTTAAACATGTACTTGTTGGCCACCTGGGTCTCAATTCTCGAGAAATGTGCATTCAAGTTCCTTGCCTGTATTGACCTATAAAGCAAACTTCAAATCAATGAACTGATCAGCCAGTCAGTCACTTGTGGTATCTGCTCTCGCTCTCTCACTCTGTGTGTATGTGCATGCCTGTCTGTCTGTCTGTCTGTCTCTGCCTCTCCTTCCCTTCCACCCCCAACTCTCTCTCAGATAGAATGTTACCTAGGCTAGAATTGAACTCAAATCCTCCCTACCCCCTTTGAGACACGATTTCACTATGTAGCCCTGGTGGGTATAGAACTTGATATGTAGAACTTGATATGTAGACCAGGCTGGCTTACTCACATAGATCCACCTGCCTCTCCAAGTGCTAGGGTTAAGGGCGCAAGCCCCCAGCTCAGTTCAGGTGAGCTTTTTGCTACAATCTCCCAAGAGGCCAAGACTACAAACATATGCTAATGTACCCAGCTTCAGCAAAAAAATCTCAGGAAAAAATCTGGAAAGATGGCTCGTCGGTTAAGAGTACTAACTGCTCTTGCAGAGGATCCAAGTTCAGTTCCCTGCACTCATGCAGATGCTGGGAGTGGGCTTTGCATACATACACTAGGCAATGAGCAAAAAGTACTCATTTACTTTTGTTTTTGTGTAACACCTACAGAGCATCTTCCAGGTGTGACAGGCACAGAGAATGAATGCCTTAGGAATAAAAAAGGAGAGCCAGCAAGAGGGCTCAGTGCGTAAAGGTGACTGTGGCCAAACCTAACAACCTGAGTTCCATCCTGGAAATACACGTTGGAAGGAAAGATAGACTAATTCCTAAAAATTATCCTCTGACCTTCTTACATACGCCATGGCATGTGCACTCATGCGCATACGCACTCACACAAGCACAGTTTTATGTAATTAAAAAAAAGAATGCAGAGGGCAGTGAAGGAAGGTGACCAAAGGACCAGACTTCATGAGATCACACGTAAACAGTAAACCTGCATTGAATCCTTCAGGCTTCAAAGGGGATCAATGGAATTCGGTCCTTGAGCTTCAGGGTCATCTTCAGCCCTGTGCTCCCTTCATGACAACCTTGGAGTGGGTCCACCACTATCCAGAGTCCCCTGTCCCCACTGAACCCAGCAAGAAAACACCCTGCACAAGCCAAACTCCTGGTATACCTTCAGAAAACTCCATGGCTCCAGCAAACACAAGGGCTGCAAACTCCCCCACACTGAATCCAGCTGCAGCAACACAGTTCTCAATGACCTGCGGTGACAGAGCAGAACATGAGGCTGAACCCTCAGGAAGAGTTCAGTCCCGGGGATGCACCTGGGAATTGCCAGAGCAGTTAAGTGTCACCATGAGCCGATTCTAATGGCCTGGTACTCCAGTTAGAAGAGGACACACAGAGCTGGGCTGACAACCCGAGTCTAGCCCTTTATGGACGAGGACCTTCCGGAGAAAGACGGATGAGAGCCAATCCTAGTCACACCATGACCCAGAGCTCTGGGTGCTCTTGCCTTCTCTACACTGCCAGAGCAGTTTCTTGGGCACACAGGTGAAAGAAATACATGCACACTGCCAAGGCCACTCATGGCTGTCATCGCAGCACTGAGGGAGACTGAAGCTAGAGGATTTTGAGGTCACTTACAACACAGCCACATTACAGTTCATCCGTCCCATGCTCCCAACCAAAGCAAAAGTATGATTTTCCAGGCCACAGAGAACTGGATTTCAGTCCCCCAGACCTACTTTATACTATTAAGTAGGTAATGCTAATCTCTATAAAAATCTCAGCACAGGCTTGGCCCAAAGTAAACATTGTAAACATTAAGTAAATGTGCCACAGGACCATATTCATTCCTGTAACTTTGAGCCTTCTGTCATTCCATCTTACAAGGTGGCTGTGAAGGTAAAACAGAGGGTTTCAGCACCAGCTAACATGGATTGCCCTGGTCTTACTCTATTTCAACAGCAAGTAAAGTCACATGCTATAATATCTGCCATGCCATTTTCTTTTTCAGATGGGGTCTCACTGTGTAGCCCTGATTGACCTGAAACTTGCTATGTAGACCAGGATCCCCTGGAACTGGAGTGACAGACAGTTGTGAGCTGCCATGTGGGTGCTGAGAACTGAACTCGGGTCCTCTGGAAGAGCAGCCAGTGCTCTTAACCGCTGAACCTTCTCTATATTGAGTCCCTCAATACATAAATAAAATCTTAAAAAGATTTATGTATATTTATGTTTTGCTTGCTTGAATGTTATGAGCACGTGACATATACTTGGTACCCACGGAAGTCATAAAAGTGTCAGATCCCATGGAACTGAAGTTATGTATAGTTGTGAACCACCACATGGATATTGGGAACCGAACCCAGATCCTCGTAACTTCAGAGCCATCTCTCCGGCCCAACACATTCATCCTGAATGTACTATATTAACTCGGTGCATTAAGTGTGAACTGTCTGTCTCTTCTAAGATGCAAACACCCATGGAGCAAGGATTCTTGTTTTGTGGAGGGGGTCTAGAATACTAACAATGGGGACCAATAAGAACCAGACTGAGGACCCCGCAGACCCAGCAGACTCTCCTCCGCTCACCGCCGGCTGCAGGTAATGTAGCTTCTCCACGGCAGCCAGCGAGGCCACGAAGACGGCGGGCTGGCAGTGCACCGTCCGGTCCAGGTCCTCCTGAGGCCCGCGCAGGCACAGCTCCAGCAGATCGTAGCCCAGCACCCGGTGCGCGGCCTCGTAGAGCTGGCGCACGCG
>LOJH01013712.1:2606-13074 GCA_001685095.1 Ellobius talpinus
AAAAAAACAACCAACAACAGCCCAGGGTAGAATTGGTCATCCAGTTCTACTCCAAACACTACCACACATACACACATGCTATTCCTGTGCAATGCTCTCTTCTCTCTTTTGTGATGTTTCTTCCAGGAATTTAGAGGTGCAGCATGTGGTTTAAAGATTTCCAGCCCTGGGGCTTGGGGAGATGACTCAGGCAGTGAAATGCTTGCCTCACACGCATGGAGACCTGAGTTCTGTTCCCGGTCAGATAAGAAACTGGGCAAGGTCTTAAGAGTTCGCACTCCTAACACTGGAGAGGTGGAAACAGGCAGGTCCGAGGCTTGCTAGCCTGCCAACCTCACCTACCCAATGAGCCCCAGGTCCCACTGAATGACTCTGTCTCATAATCAAGGTGGGACTGGTGAGGTGGCTCAGCAGGCAAAGGCAGGGAAGCTTTGCCACTAAGCCTGAGGACTTGAGTTCCATCCCTGAGATCCACATGATGGAAGAAGAGAACCAACTCCCGTCCTCTGGCCTCTACACATACATGCACAATGCTTGCAAGAGCACACACGGACACAAACACACAACAAATATAATATTTTAAATGTTAAACAAATACAAGGTGGGAGGCTCCTGAAGAACAACACCGAAGGTTGACCTCTGACTGCCACACATACAGGAACACACATGTATATGCACTCACACACACACTCACATACACACACTCACCCATATATCCTATATTCATTCATATTCTCTCTCTCTTACACACACACACACACACACACACACATCACAAATACTGTCCCTATTCCTAATTTAGACATGGTAGCACATGTCAGTTATCTTGGCTCTTGGGAGGCCGAGGCAGGACAGGAGGCTCACTAATTTGAGGTCAACCTGGCCTCAACCTTAAATCAGACATAGCTGGTTTCCAATAGACCTGTATCTATTGCTTATTAGTTCAGAAATATGGACCATTTTTTATCCTCTTTAAATCTCTCTTTCATTATCTTTAAAAATGGATTCAAAGGCTAGAGGTGTAGCTCCATGGAAGAACACTTATCTAGCATGCATTAGGCCCTGGAATTAGTCCTTGAAACTTCACAATAAATATTAATAACAGTTACAGTGGGATGGAAAGAACAGGCCTCGTATTGGTTATGTTTCTCATTGTTGTGGGGGAAAAAATACCTGACAATGGGGCTGGAGAGATGGCTCAGCAGCTAAGAACGCTGCCTGCTCCCGCAGAGGACCCAGACTAGATGCCTAGCCTACCTGGTAGCTCACAGCCATCTGTAACCCCAGTTCCAAGGGATCAGGCACCCTCTTCTGGCCTTCACAGGCACTACATGCAAATGGTAACATTCATACCAGTAGACAAGACAGTCATACCCATAAAATTTAAAAATAGAAGTTAAAAATTCCTATTAAAAGGTGTGCTATTAACCATGGGATGAAAGAAGAACACAGTAATGACATGTAGATGGAATTATCACCATAGAACTTTCCAGTCTTTGTGCCATTTTTGAATGGGTCCCAAAGACTTCTGTATTTAAGTCTCTTTGTTACAATTTTTTTTAAAAAAGTAATAGTTTGTTGCTTTCTTTTTAAAGCCTATCAAAAGTACCGGTCCACACGAAAACTTTTAAAAGGGTCCATTTTGTTTCCACGCATAGTTTAAGTCAATCCCTCATGGTGGGAAAGGTGGGACACTCCCGACTGTCTGAGACAGCACGAGTGTGAAGCAGATGGTCACACCATATCCCTGCTCAGGGAACAGAGAGAGATGAGAGCTGATGTTTGGCTTGGAGAACTAGGTAACTAAAGTAGGTGAGTCTTTGTAAATTAGAACCTGGTCCCTGATTCGGTCTCCTGGTCGGTCACCATGTGAACAGACTCAGCCACACGCTCCCACTGCCATCACTGAGATTCTCAGCCAGGCCTTCCCTGTGGTGACAGACTGAAAGCCAAAAGAACCTGTTCCCTCTTTAAGTTGTTTATATCGGGTGTTTTGGGTCCAAAGACACAAAAGTAACCAACACGTATGCTTGGTGCTATGACTACGGGACCCGAAGGCTGCCACCCTCAGTCAAGTCTCCACTCCTTACCTCTCCCCAGGGGCATGGCCCACCTGTGTGTTGGTTATCTCTTACTGGCTAGAAGTTCTCCATGGTGGGTACAAATTTATGTCCCTGGATTCCCGTTATCAAGAGGTGGGCCCCACAGAATAAGTCCATATTCTAGAAGATCTGCATTCTAGCATATTCAGGACCAGGGACCCTGAATGTGAAGTGACAGCGTCTCATAAGGAGAGCACCAGATTATCTACGGAGGTTCTAGATCTAATATGCCAAGTGTCAGAGAGACACGTGAAGAAGACAAGACTGTCAGGATGGAAGCCAAGACATGTAGCCTGATACTCTGATATTCAGGGACATTTGAGCTGCCAGAATCAGAACAAGGCAAGGAGGAATGCATCCCTGGAGCCATCAAAGGGAAGCAACCCTGTCGGCACCTTGGTTTTGGACACATGGCCCTCTGAGCTAGAGGGAATACATTTCGTGGTTGTAACACAGTCGGTGGACGTTCGTCATCTCAGCCCTAGGGAATGCACACACTGTGAGCTCCCAGTGTTCTACCCCAGTGTCTCCAGGAAGATCTAGGCTCAGACTTGAGTTTGGGGGATTAACTTGAGTTCTTCTATCTCTCTGCTTGCAATGAAACAGGCTTGCTGAGTGGCATAAGAGCAGTAACTGGGACATGCCTGGTGGGGGCCCATTGCGCAGGGAAAAGGCAGCTCCTTGTTCAGCTTCCTGGAAGCATTATCCTCAAGTCAGAGGAGACCCAGGGGGCCTGGTATTTTGAAGATAAAAGCCCAGACCTATGTTTATAGGGAATGAATTCCAGGAATGAACGTCCCAGCTAGGAGGTGGAGAAGACCTGGAATACCCAAATGTCCACTTGGCAGAAACTTGGGTCTGCCACTGTCTCAGTAACCAGGAAACACTGGATTCCATGCAAATATTTTCTGTGTGATCATTCAGAAAAAAAACATTAAAAAAATTGATGGTTGTTGAGGAAGAGGTTCTAACGGGAGCATTAGACCTGTTGGGAGTCCCCAGATGGTGGCCCGATGACCTAAAGTGAGGCATCAGGGCAGAGCATAAAGAGCAAGAGCCATGGGGCAGAAATGAGCCCAGTCTTGTCAGTTTGGACCAAGAGCTATGGGAAAGTATGAAGTGAGGATCCCCAAAGACGAGAAGTGAGCAGGATGCTGAGCAAGCAGCACATCCCATAGCCCTGAGGTTCCCTCAAGTATGAATTTTGTAGGCTTTCCCCCACTTGGGGCTCCTGTGGCCTCAAGGCTTCAGTGTGGACAGCAGAATGGGATGCCTAGAACCAATATACCCATGTACCAATGTGCCAGGCCAACTTGAACCTGTTAGACATTTAACTCCAGAGGCTACACTCTGAACCATGCCGCCATGTGTTCCCTCCTCACCTACAAAATCAGAACCACTACTGTCTCCCCCTAGCTCCTTGAGGATTCAAAATAGCTTGTTTACCAAGCTGCACATCCTAAATCACACATAAATGCTCCCCGCACACTGGCCAGTGGGCCTGTTCAGGACCGTATTCCAACCATCCTGGTCTCCGACCAACTCAAGTCGCTGAACAATCACTTTGATACTTCTTCTGGTACCCACAGGCCGGTGAGATGGGTGAGATGTCTCCATGAGTAAGGGTGCTTGCTGCCAAGACTGACAACCTGTTTGATCCTCAGAGGTCACATGTTGAAAGGAGAAGACTGGTTCCCACCGGTTGTGCTCTGACCTCTGCATACTGCACAGTAGCACATGGATGTCTACAGGCATGTGCACATACATGCACTTAAATCAATGTAAAAAAATGTTAAACGGATGCAATAGCTACCTCTCTTACATGCCCCCTTGTCCTGGACAGCCTTCGTCCAGCTTTTGTATCTGCTTTATTACAGCTTTTGCCATAGGTCAGCATCTAGCATCATGAAAAAAACATGAGAAAATTAAAAGAGGGAACTGAGGGCTGGAGATGTATCTCCATTAGCAGAGCGCTCACCTAGAACTCATAAAGCCTTAGGTCTGATTCCCAGCACCACGTAAATTGGAAGTAGTGGCATGGTGTGGGCAGCGGACTAGGATGCCATTTGAGTGACTGAGAAGTAGAAGCCGGAGGATTAGGAAATCAAGGTCATCCTTGGCTACACAGCAAGTTCAAGGCTAGCTTGGGATACGTGAGAATGTGATTGGAAAGAAACGAAGGAAGGGAAGGGAAAGGAAGGGAGGAGAGGGGAGGGGAGGGGAGAAGAGAGGAGGGGAGGGGAGAAGAAGGAAGGGGAGGGAGAAAGCTAGCTGACTCTTAAGCCCAGAATCAAGAAGATGCAGGGACATCTTCCAGAGGGACCACATTCTATAACTAAAAAGTGAATGTGCTCCTCCCTCCGGGGGAGCCATTGAGACAGGGAAATAACACCATTTCTCAAGGGAAGGGGGATAACAGAGTTCCATCTGTACACAAAGATGCCCAAATCCTCCCAGGGGACCCCTAAGCATATTGATTTTAAAAGCCTAGTCCAAGGGCCTGAGGAAGAGGGCATCTCCCCCGAAACACAAAGGCAGCTCAGTCAGTGGCTGTGCAGTTCTCAGATCAGGCCTGGCTCCCTTTGAGCACCAAGCAGCTTTGAGCGCTTACTTCAAATTATTTAAATTCCCGGCCTCTGTGAAATGGAGATGACAACTCCCTTGGGTGCTTCGGGGTTCAAATGGGGTGAGTTACAGAACCCACAGTTTAGGCAGATGACAACTGTCAGGGACTTGTAACTCTTGCAAAACGGGGTAAGGTTTTTCTTGAGCTGTTCCAAAGGGCCCCTTCAAAAAGGCTGGTTGGGCATGAATAAATGTTGGGCCAACAGCACCACCTGGTGGTCACCATGAGATCTGGCCCATGATACCAAAGACCTCTTTCTCAGCCTGGACATAACTCTCATATCAAAAGAAGTATGTCCTCCCCCCCCCAGAATTGGCTGAAAGTGGCCCCCAGTTAGTCAGGGAACATTAGCTGACTTATGTGTTCCCTTCTGAAAAAATAACAGCTGATATTACCCATGAAGCTAGACACTGGGTTCCATCCATCTTAGCAAAGACAGTTCCCTTCCTCTAGCTTGCTTTTTAATCTATATAATGGAAACAAGACTTTATTTGCAGATATAAAGAATGAGGAAAATATAATTCCAATGACAGACATTTGTTAACAGTATTTTTAAATTGTATTTGACCCTAAGAGGCTCCTGAAACATATCCTATATGCCCTGAAAACCATCACCTATATGCCATCAAGCATCCACCCTGTGAGCCACATGCTATTCCTTTTCCTCACCTTCCAGAGACGTGGTTCCAAAGCTGGCCAGTTTAGGAAGAACCTATCAGAGCTGGGAGTCTTTGGGAATGGCAAAGGAAGGAGATCTTGCTTGCTAAGCACTCGAGATACCGAGATTTAACGGGGTTCCCAGCCCTAACAAGGTATCATTCCAACTACAAGTGATAAAAATAAACAAGTACTTCATGGACCAGGTAGTCTGTTGAGCTATATACTGTTTAGGAAAGCAACACAGAGGGGGATGTGCCCCGATGCCGTCTGGGGGAGTTGGAATCATTCAAGCGCTCATCAAGCATATGAAAACCTACAGCTTCTCAGGCACAGTGCGAGGACCTGGAGAACCAAGAATGGAGGTTGTGGTCAGCCTGGGGAAGAGGCAGAGCCAAAAGGACACTGCCGGAGATGTTCCTTAGAGGCAGACTAGACAGAGAGAGGCAGAGGCAGCTGAGAAGTTTCCCCACACCGGCCCGGCCCGCGGCATCATTTAAGCTGCCTCCCTGCTTGCGGATTTCAGAAAGGTATAGTCTTTCATCTGACGCCATGTTTCAAATTTGTTTGTCTCCTTTGATTTCCCCCCTCCAAGAGTCACAGAGAGAGAAACTCTACTGTAGAGACCACAGCAGTGGTTCTCAACCTGTGGGTCTCAACCCCTTTGGGGGTCTCATATCAGATATTTACATTACAATTCATAACAGTAGCAAAATTACAGTCATGAAGTAGCGACACAATAATTTTATTTTGGGGGTCACCGTTGCATGAGAAATTGTATTAAAGGGTCTCATCATCTGACAACTGGGGAACCTGCATAGTACTGAACTAGGCCCCCTGAATACAGGTGACAATGGCAAGGCTTGGGCGGTATATGGAGCCACTAGCAGTGGAACCAGGATCTAACCCTAATGCATGAATGGACTTTGTAGAGCCCATCTCTACGGAGAGAGACCTTGCCCAGCCTAGGCACGGGGCGTAGGGTGGGAGAGGACCTTGGTCCTGCCTCAGTGAGGGGACAGGACAGTCCTTGTTGACTTCGAAGGGGAGGCCTTAACCCCTCTGAGGAGCAGACGGGAGATACGGTGCAGAGGAGGGGAGAGCAGGAGGAGAGGAGGGAAGGCGAACTGGGATTGGTAAGCAAAAGATAAATGAATGAATTAATTTGAAAAGAAGGGTCTCATCATTAGGAAGCTGAGAACCGCTGGTCACCCAGAGCTTGCCCAGCAAGCTCCTCTCTGTTCACACGCTTTAGCATGGATGACCCCCTCTGCCCCAGTCCTCTCAGTAGGGACTCTTCTCTCCAGGGTGGCCTTCTCAACGATGACCTCTGTCTTCTGCTCTTAAAATCTCAGCTCCACCACCTGGAAGAGTGCTTCAGGGGAGCTCAGGGGAGCGCCTCAGAGACTCCCAGTAGCTCTCCTCATAAACTAGGAGGGAAGCAAAAGGAAAGGACCCCCTCCCCGACCCTGGAAGCCCCATTTCCTGCACACCTACTGTGCACATCCACTCTTCAGCAGAGAGCAAGGCAATTAAAAAAAAAGAACTTGGGACTGGAATTCATATCCAAGTTTACAACTTCCTAGTTGGACGGGTTTGCACTGATCATTTCAAATGCTTGGGACCTCTACTTCCTTACAGAGCCAGAGAAGAGGTGGTGGTAGGGATTAAATAAAATACCATAGCCAGTCAAACTTGGGAGCCTGTGGGACACTCATGAGAGCTTAATAACCATTAGCTCTCATGCAACAAACACTGTTTCTTAAGCATCTACTATATGCCAAGTCTGGAACTGCAGTTGTGAACCCCCAAGTCTTGGTCCTTGTTTTACAGAGTTTACAGCCAGCAGAGGAAGGGCTACATAATCCCCAACTGTGATCAGTTTGAGGGGGAAATTGGTAGTGTTAACTGGGAAACTAGAAAGACTAAGAGGAAGCAATGGAATTAGGCTAGGAGCAATGACATTTAAGCTGAGACGAAAAGGATGTGCAGGATTGAGGTGATGAGCTATGGGGATGGATGCCAAAGCCTGTAGGTGGCCAAGAACACTGAGCCATCAGGAACTAGGAGAGGAGAGCCCCGGGTAGCTGCCATGTAGCCAGCAAAAGAAAAGGGACCTGAGTTAGGGTTGGAAAAGCAGGCTGAAGACAGCTCCCCTGGGGCCACATGAGAGATCAAACATTTCACTCTACATCAGTGGGAGGCCAGGGGTACAGAGCGTGCAGACATAACCTAGTTTGTGTTTTCTAAAAATGCCTATACTCATAACCATAGGAGCCTAACCCAGAACATCATAAAAGAAGTGGCTGTAACCAGGGAGGCAGCTGGGGTAGTAGTGATGCACCTACAAATGTAAATAACCCCCTTGATGGTGGCCTGGATGTGGGAGGTGACCGAGGGGAGATGATGAAGACTGAAGAAGGACCAGATGAACAGGAGAAACCAAAAGTCAGCACTGCCAATGCCAGACACAGAGTTCCATAAGAGAATCTGGAATATCCAAGAAATAAACACCTGTAGGAATATGCATTTAGGAACAAGAACATATAGATACGTTGATCAAGCAATGTGAAGGAAAGACTCACAGTGTCCCTTCAGTGTGTCACCCTGGAAGTTCACAAAGCATAGGCGTGCACAATAGGCTTTAGCAGAGGGAAATATTGGTTGTAAGCAACTGGTGACTGACAATTTGGTCTTGGTGGCTATTTGACTCCAGCAGCAGTAATGGGACAGGGAGCACTGGGGAGTAAGAGAGTTAGTATAGAGAGGGTGTTGTTTCAGGAGGACTAAGAAGAGCTGATATGGAAGAGTGGACAGTTGGGTTGCAGGGAGATCAACAGGCATGAATCCACTGGGAAGTGGATTCCTACTAAAGGCTCTGTAGACCAGGCTAGCCTCGAACTCAGAGATCCCCCTGCCTCTGCCTCCCAAGTGCTGTGATTAAAGGTGTGTGCCACCATCGCCAGGTCAAGTTCTCAGGTCTTTTGAGCTCATATTTCATCCCTACTACATCCCAAAGTCTCTCCAGACACTGCCCATCAGATGGTAGATGAGTTCAAGTTCTCCTCAATTCTTGGCTTGTTGGGGACTGCACACCACCAGACCCTGAATTTCTTGTAAACAACTTGTTTTCCTCTGCTCTGAGAAGCCTGCAGCTGCTCTGAGCATGAGACCCCGGATGGCAGGGAGTGGGTTCTGATGAGTCTGCAGCTGAAAGATCCCGAGAACTGGGGCATGGCCAGAGCCCTATATAAGCTGCCCCTGAGCACAACAAAGTGAGCATTCTTGGCATTCTTGTCTCAAGAATGTCCACGTGGCCCTGTCTGTCCGTCTGTCTCTGTGTGTGTGTGTGTTTTTAAATTTTCAGCCTAGTTCCCGAAGCACATAGCAAGTAGAGTGCAGAACGGAACTGGTGTAGTTTTACATTGGCTCAAGGAAAGGACTGAGGCCTTTTGTATAATGGAGCCCTGGGTTCAAGACCAGGCCCTGTCTCCATGACTCAGTGGCTATGCAAGTGTCGGGATAGTGAGAAATAGTCACTAGCCTGCTTCCTTATAGTACTGTTTATTTTAAGCTCCTTACTTGTTAGGTAACTTTATAGTGTGGCTCTGCCGAAAAGAAAACTGCATGGGGAGACTAAGGTCTCAGAGCATAACAACTGCAAGATGAGTCAGAATTTGCTTGTTGGAGCCAAGATTAGAACTCTCCATACAAAGAAGTAACAATGTGGGGATAAAGAGATAGGTCAGCTGGCAAAGTACTAGCTATTCATGAATGACGACCTGAGTTAGAACCCCAGCATGCAGGCAGTGTGGCCAAATGAGCACACTCCAGGCTCAGTGAAAGACTGTGTCAGGTGAAGGATAGGGGAAGATACCCCAACATTAACTTCTGGCACTCACAAACATGTGGGTGCGTGCCCACGCATGCCCACGCGCACACACAAAGCAACTGTGTGGCATAGACAGCCTAGCTGTTTACCGATCTCCTTGGCTCTGGGTATTTGGGCAGACTACATTCCCCAGATGCTTCTGCAGGTAAATATAAGCACATGGCTGAATTCTAGCAAAACCCCCAAGAGAAGCAACATGGGCAGTGAAGGACCCATAGGGAAGAGAACTGACCAGTGGTCAAGTTTAGTCCTCACAACAGAACAGAAACTGGAACTCCCATTTAAGTCGGGTATTTGCACATCTGAGTTTATGGACCAAGAAGCAGCTTCTCCCACAAGGGGACTGAAAAGCCCTGGCAGCCTCCCTGTAGAAGCTATGAGAAGCAAAACCGAATCTTGGGCCTCACAGGAAGCAGCCAGGTGCTGTGACCTCTGCCTTACTATTGTCAGAGCAGCAGAGATGGCTTCGGCTGGGGGTGAAGGGGAAGGACAGCCAGTTCCAAAAGCATTTGAAGGACTAAGGAGGGAGCTCACTTAGTAAAGACCTTGCCCTGCAAACTTAGGGACCTCCGTGTGATTACCAGAACTCATCTAAAAAAAAAAAAAAAGCCAGGCATGGTGGCAGGCGCCTGTCCTTCCAGCACTGGGAAAGTAGAGACAGACAGATCTCTCGGGTCACTGGCCAACCAGCCTAATCTGTCTGGCACGCTCCAGGCCGGCGAGAGACCTGTGTGGAACAACACCCAGAGCTGTTCTGAAGCCAGCTCATCCACTACTCACACATGGACACATACATGTAAACAAATGGACAGTTAGAGCATGGATGCCACGTCCTTCTGCCAGCACAGAAAAAAATGAAGCATGAGAGCTATAGCCAAAGCCTACAAAGCCCAGCTCACAGGTCCCTGACTTAAAACAAATGGTTCTGTCTCTACTCCTTGTACCATATCCCCTTCCTCAAGCCAAAGCTGCCAGGTTGCCTAGAGGTTCGCAGCTGCTGGTGAAGATGAAGGAGACCAAGGCCTCAGGATGGAGAGCAGGGTGTGAGAGTACCCGGGGCATCATCACATCACTTGGCCAAGAGTAGGGTTTGAGAGTACCTGGGTATCATCACATCCATTGGCCCAGAGCAGGGCATGAGAGTACCTGGGTATCATCACATCCATTGGCCCAGAGCAGGGCATGAGAGTA